>JAACJN010000213.1:0-82838 GCA_013368555.1 Collybiopsis confluens | reverse complement strand
TGACCGCAGACCGGAGCGCGCTTCCCGTTGCGACAAGGAACCGGATGGTGCGCCAATCAAGTCTACGAACTCATCCTTTCCATCGTCCACAACTCTCTCGGCGGCCAGGCCCGGGACATTGTTCGCTCTGCTGCAGATATGACGCTTGAAACTTTCAAGAAGGATGGTTTGAAAGATTTTGACAAGAAAAAGGAGATTGATGAAGTACTAGGCGGTATTTCCAGTGACGAATTCACACAGCTCATCGGTTTGAGCAAAAAGATAACAGATTGGGGTGAAGAAGACGAAGAGATGCGGGATCCTGATGACGTAGACGGCGCGAAAAAAGAAGGTGAAATTGACGACAAGCAGTGGTGTTTGACAAAGAAGAAGAGGAAGAAGAGGAGGATGAAGGCTTCGAGGTTCATGGTTCTGATGAATCTGACAATGATGATGAACAAAGGCCCGAGGGAAAAGACAACGATGAAGAAGGAGTGCCTGCAGAGGATGGCCCCTCCGATGAATTAGTCATTGGCGGCGAGTCTTCCAAGAAAGGCGCTTCATCTTCGTCAGCCGACTCGGACCTCGTATCCCCACACCAAGTCGACGTGTTTTGGGTCCAGCGCGAGATCTCTACAGTATATCCGGATCCCGTCACCGCTCAATCTCTTGCCGCCTCAGTCTTGTCTATTCTATCCTCCGAGAGCTCCTTGCGCGACTGCGAGAACCAGCTCATGCAATCATTCGAGTATCAGTCCTTCCATATCACGACAAAATTTCTTAAAAACAGGGACGTCGTCGTATGGTGTACCAAATTGCAGAGGAGCAGCGAGGAGGAGCGGATCAATGTTGAGGTTGCGATGAGAGAAAAGGGTGTAGGATGGATATTGAAGGAGCTAGCTGGAGATCGCACAACCAAGAGACCGTCAGCAACACAAGGCAACTCTGAGAGTACTGCTATGGATGTTGATGAACCTGCGGAAGCAGTTCCCGTTTCTGGTGCCCCTGCACCGTCCCGCACTCTTGATCTCTCGACGCTAGCCTTTTCCCAAGGTGGGCATCTCATGTCCAACAAGAATGTCAAGCTTCCAGAGGATTCTTTCAAGCAAGCCAGGAAAGGATTCGAAGAAATCCATGTTCCTGCTCCTAAATCACGCAACAGCACATCTACCACTAATGATAATTCCGAGATGGTCCCGATTGAGACACTGCCTCTCTGGGCCCGCAAATCTTTCAGTTTCTAAAGCCTGAATCGAGTCCAAAGTAAAGTGTTTCCGGTGGCTTTTGGAACGGACGAGCCCATATTGTTGTGTGCACCCACTGGAGCAGGCAAGGTGCGTAGTGTAATAGACTCGGCTTCTGAATACGCTGACTTTTTCGTGGGTAGACCAATGTTGCCCTACTGACGATGCTCAACCGAGATGTCCAAATTTATGACTTCGGATCCCTCCTCCGTTGAACCCGCTTTTGACTTCGACTCATTCAAAATCATCTACATTGCCCCAATGAAAGCTCTTGTTCAAGAAATGGTCGGGAACTTCACTTCCCGCCTGACATCTGCTTACGGTGTCAAAGTAGCCGAGCTGACGGGAGATTCACAACTGACAAAGGCTCAGATTGCAGAAACGCAGGTATGTATGCTCTCCTTCCAGTGTAAACGTGCGCTTACTCTAGACGCATATATTGACACCTATTTGTACCATGATTATATAGAGACGCCATAGCTATCTCTCTCGCCCTTGCTCTCTTACCACCACCACCATCCCCCTCCTGCATACGTATACCTCATCTTCCTCCTCCGAATATCATTCATTGTGTCACACAAGCACTGTCCAATACGTGAGTGTTTCGTCCTTACGGACGTTTCCACTTTTTTTTTGTGTGTAACCATTGCCTATTTGAACTCTCGAGTTCTGAGCTCGCTCGACGCCCAAACGCTCGAACGAGTAATTAACAATAGTATTCTTGCACCACCTACACCCAGCCCTTCTCGCCTTGTCAAGATTGCTGTTGGGTTCGTGCCCATACATCATCCAGACTTTTATTTTTTTTACTTTTCACGTTCGCCCCCTTGTCTCGCCTCGCATTTCTGTCATTTTCTTACCTCGCCCGTGCCCATAGTCTGAAAAGAATCGCGCTCATAGTTTATCATGTCCCCTAGTCCCCACGCAAACATTGTCCCGAAATCAGTAACCCGCCAAACACAGAATTCTCTACGCGCTGCTGCCTCCTTGTCCTCGTGGTCCTCATCCTTGCCATCGTCCCACTCCCCACCTCACGGTGGAAGCTCTGAACCTCCCGCTACCAACGGCTTGACCCTCATCTCTTCCCACCCACCTGTTACCACCTTACCAAGTCCATCAATTTCGATTGGCCCGCAGAAGAGACCTGTTGAATTCTATTCCGATTCTGACTCTGATTCCGAGCATATAACCATGTCGTCCTCGGGTACAGCCTCGTTCACGCCGGGAGGCCTCAAATGCCCTCCAATTGTTCACGCATCTCGTCTCTCGCTCTCCGAATGGGATTCTGTCTGCACGCAGATGTTTCGGTACCTCGAGTACAAGGAAATCACGGATGACAAAAAGGTTAAAATGAATTTCCTCGCGGCACTGACGCACGACCGTCTGCAACTCTGGGTGAAGTCGAACATGGAGGACCTCCTTGGCCTCGACTTAACAGATAGCGCGAACAAGGCTGTTCACCCTTTCCTCACCACGATCTGTGTAGAAATTGTAGGTCGTGACTGGGCTGCTGACCAGCTCCGAATTATCTTCGCCACAAAGCAATGGCACTTCGAAGGAAGTTCGTTCAAAGACTTTTACACCGCAGTCAAGGCGATGAACGGTCGACTGGAGGGTACTGCGCAGTACCTGCCCCCCGAACAACTCAAGGTGATTATCCAGTCCAACCTCGCCGATATGACCATTGCCACCTTCCAGCGGGATGAGCTTGACGAGAGCTTGCCTTTCGAGAAGTGGATCAAGAAGGCGGAAAGCATCTGGGAGCGAAACGAACTCCACCTCAAGCAGCACGCTGACGCTACGGCCAAACTCTTGGGCATTAAACGACAACCGCTTGCACCTCGCTCCCTCAACGACCGTCCTAACTTCCGCCGCGATAACCCTGTCCATTCACGCACATATGCCTCGTCATCTTCTAGGCCAGGCCCCTCTTTGAATCCTTCATCTTCGGCAAACTCTTCATCTTCTGTGCCGAAACTGTCTGATGCCGAACGGGCTATCCTATCCGAAGGCAAGGGATGTTTCCGCTGTCGCGCCTTCTTTGCACAGCACAATGCCAAGGACTGTCCAGGCGCTCCACCTTTGACAGTCCCTTATCGGTCATTAACAAAGACTGACCTCAGCCGTGCTCGTGAAGTTCATGCTAAAACGAACAAAGTCATCTCTCTCAACGCCCTGTTGTCATTTGCACCTGCTCGTGCGGTCAACGCTGTGCTACCAGTAGAAATTATCGACGATATCTCCGAGTTCTTTGATACACCGAGTGATACCTCTGTGCCGAACGTTGGTGCTATCTTTGGTCACAGGAATATCACACATGTTGCCTCCGGGCCTTCCATATTCGACCGAGATGCACGTCGCGTCTCTTCTTCTCGTTCTCACGTTCCCGCTGTTGCTGCTGTGTTCAACAATGACAGCGACGATGACGACTTGTATGGGACCTCGGATGAAGAGCCTGAACACCCCCGTCGACGTTCTCCTCCATCTCGTGGCCCTACGCCAAACCGCCGTAGGAGTCGCCGCTCTAACGACGACACTTCCCCGTCACCTGGAGATCGCTCATTAGTAGCTTCGGTTGTCTCTGCGCCCGCTCGTACTCGCACTGTGAGTAATGATTCCGCTGCTGATTGTCCGCCCTTCCGATCTGAGCACTTCTGGTGGACTGCGAATGTGGATAACCTTTGTTCAAACTCCACTGATTCCTTTAAAACACTACTTGACGATGGCTCACCTTTTGTGCTTATTAGATCTGATGTCGCCGTTTCGCTTGGTCTCCGTATGCACAGATTGCAGCACCCTGAACCATATTCTGGCGCCTTTGATTCAAGATGCAAGTCTATCACTCATTATGTTAAGCTTCGATTGCATGACCCGTCCAATGCCTGGTCATCTCGTACGTCTCACGCTCTTGTTGTTTCTTCCCTCGCGGTACCTATCCTTCTTGGTATTCCTTTCCTCAGTCATAACAACCTTGTTGTTGATTATGCCGCTCGTTCATGTATACACAAGCCTTCAGGTTTTGACCTTCTCAACCCTTTGCACACCCTTCCTGTTCCCCCCGCGTTACCTATTTCCCCTCACGAGAAACGTATAATTCTTAGACGAAGAATAAAGAAGTCATTTGAAGATAGGAAGGTCATGATTGCGGAATTGAAGGCGTACCACGCTGAGCACCCTGATTTATCAATGTCAGATTGTGTCCTGCCTGTGAATGTTGTAGCTGCTGTTCGCGCACGAATCGAAATCTTGGAAGAATCTGAACGTCGTGCCAAATTGTCAGGAGCCATTATTGCGGATTACTCTGATGTCTTTCAAAAGATTCCACACGTAAATGAGCTTCCTAACGACGACAACACCTGCAGGATTAGACTGAAGACCGACCAGGCTAAGATCCAGGCCCGGACTTATCAATCCCCTCGCAAATACAACGACGCGTGGCGTACTCTGATAAAACAACATGAGGACGCGGGTAGGATCCGGCGCTCGAACTCGGAATTCTCCTCGCCGGCGTTCTTAGTACCTAAGTCTGATCCCTCTGCATTACCTAGATGGGTAAATGATTATCGAATACTGAATGCGAATGTGGTTGACGACAGGCACCCTCTCCCTCGTATTGATTCCATTCTGGCTGACTGTGCTAAGGGCAAAGTCTGGGGAAAAATGGACATGACCGATTCCTTCTTCCAGAATCGTATTCATGAGGATTCGATTCCGCTGACCGCGGTAACCACTCCTCTTGGGCTATTTGAGTGGCTAGTGATGCCTCAAGGCCTTAAGATTGCTCCTGCGGTCCATCAGCGTCGTGTATCTAAGGCGCTCCAGGAATACATCGGCGATTTTTGCCACGTTTATATCGACGATATCATCATTTGGTCTAGTTCAGAAGAGGAACACCGCGAACATGTCCGTCTCATCCTCGAGGCACTCCGCGAAAACAAGTTATTCATGAATCCAAAGAAGTGTAAATTCTTTCTCGGTGAAGTTGACTTTCTGGGACACCATATCTCGCAGCGCGGCATCGAAGCGCAGCAATCAAAATGTGATGCTATTCTGCACTTCCCTCGCCCGGAGTCGGCAAAGGAAATGCGGCGTTTCCTGGGTATGGTCCGCTTCATAGCGGGATACCTTTCGGAGCTACTTGCTGAACACACTGCTATGCTATACCCACTCACTAGGAAGGAGTGTAACTCGGATTTTCCCGAGTGGAATCGTACTCATGAAAAGGCATTCTCAGCTATTAAGAGCCTGATTGTTGAACGCGCTGTTTTAACTTCTATTGACCATGAGAACCCGGGTGATAATAAGATGTTTCTAGTCACTGATGCGAGTGATCTGCGTACTGGCGGGGTCCTGATGTGGGGAACTACACTTGACACTGCTCGGCCCGTTGCCTTTGACTCTTCGCAGCTATCCGGGCCTGAATTGAATTACCCGGTACATGAGAAGGAGCTTCTTGCCATTGTTCGGTGCCTAAAGAAGTGGAGAGCTGACTGTCTTGGGTCGCACATATATGTTCTCACTGACCATCGGACACTGGAGAACTTCACATCTCAGCGCGACTTGAGTCGGAGACAACTGCGTTGGCAAGAAGACTTATCCCAGTTTGATCTTTCCATTGCATATATCAAGGGTGAGGATAACGAGGCTGCGGATGCCCTATCTCGAGTAAAGCTTATGGCTTTCCCTTGGGACAGACAGCCGATAGAACCCTCCCCCCTTGATCAGTCTAGAATCCAGGCTTGGATTAACGCGCCTTGTGTCGCATCCATTCTATCCATATCGGCGGACAGTTCATTCCTCAATGACATAAAACAGGGCTACGTGGACGATGCTTTTTGTAACAAAATTGTCAAGGGTGGTTCCCTTGTGCCCGGAATAGAACATCGTGATGGTCTTTGGTATGTTAACAATCGCTTGTACATCCCCAAATATAAATCCCTTCGCGAGGAACTTTTTCGTCTAGCTCACGATGCCCTCGGGCATTTTGGTGCTGATAAGTCTTATGATAACCTTGTCCAATCTTATTATTGGCCTAAGATGAGACGAGACCTGTACACGGCTTATGTTCCCTCTTGCGATGAATGCCAAAGAAACAAGGGTAGGACTTCTGGCCATGGTAAAGGGCCACTCCATCCCCTGCCGGTGCCGGATCATCGTGCAGAAAGTGTTGCGATGGATTTTGTTGGTCCCCTCCCTGAGGAGGATGGCTTCGACTGTGTGTTAACCATCACTGACCGTCTCGGTTCTGACCTGCGGATCGTCCCATCGCGAATGGACAATACTGCGGAAGAGGTCGCTCGCTTGTTCTTTGATAACTGGTACTGCGAAAATGGTCTTCCTCTTGACATTGTATGTGACCGTGATAAGCTTTTCGTTTCCAAATTCTGGAAATCATTAACTCAGTTATCCGATGTTAGAGTAAAGATGTCGTCTGCCTTCCACCCTGAAACAGATGGCTCTTCGGAGCGTACCAATAAAACCTTCAATCAATGTGTCCGGTATTACGTTGAACGGAACCAGCGCGGCTGGGTGCGTGCCATCCCACATATTCGGTTCAATATCATGAACTCTGTTAATGCTTCTACTGGCCTGTCCATGTTCAATATCAAGATGGGACGTACTCCGCGTGTGATCCCTCCTCTGGTTAAGATTGATGACAAAAGTCAGAAACTGGAGCCTCCAGAGGCTTTCCTGGCTCGAATTCGGGATATTGAACTTCAAGCCAAGGACTCTCTCACGGCCGCTAAGGTACAGCAGGCTTTCCAGGCAGATAAATATCGGTCACCCTCGGAAATCTATGAGGTTGGCGACCTCGTTATGCTGACTACCCTGCATCGCCGTAATATATTTAAAAAGGCAGGTGAAAACAGAGTGGCCAAATTCTTCCCGAGGTACGACGGCCCTTACGAGGTAATCAAAGCTCATCCCGAATCTTCATATTACACATTGGACATGCCCAATCAACCAAACACCTTCCCTTCCTTCCATGTTGACGTGCTCAAGCGCTACCATTCCAACGACCCGGAACTTTTCCCGGGACGAGAATTGCATTGCCCCCAGCGACAATCGTTGACGGGCACGAAGAATATGATATTGATCGCATTCTGGATTCAAGACGCCGTGGTCGGGGCTGGCAATTCTTAGTTCGATGGGTTGGCCAGGCACCATCTGAAGACCGTTGGCTATCATATGCCTCATTGAAAGACTGCGCAGCACTCGATACTTGGGTCGTTCAAGGCGGCGACGGACCTGCGGATCTGCTTGACAGCGTGGATCGTTGATATATTTACTTGCCTCCATTGATGTTTTTATTTTATTTTATTTTATTTTATTTTATTTTATCTTATTTCATCCACTCAAATTACTTACCTTTCTCTTCTCCTCATTCCCCCCCCCCTCTTTTGTTTTAGAGTAGGTAGGAGTGTAAACGTGCGCTTACTCTAGACGCATATATTGACACCTATTTGTACCATGATTATATAGAGACGCCATAGCTATCTCTCTCGCCCTTGCTCTCTTACCACCACCACCATCCCCCTCCTGCATACGTATACCTCATCTTCCTCCTCCGAATATCATTCATTGTGTCACACAAGCACTGTCCAATACGTGAGTGTTTCGTCCTTACGGACGTTTCCATCCAGGCTGGTAAGCAAACCTGACTGAATGCTGCTCTAGATCATCGTCACTACTCCTGAGAAATGGGATGTTATAACCCGAAAAGCTACCGACACTTCGTACACTAATCTTGTCCGCCTTCTCATTGTAGACGAAATCCACTTGCTGCATGACGACCGTCATTGCCTGCACTCGTCGTCACGCCGCCGCCCCCGGCAATCCGGTTCGTCTCGTTGGTCTTTCGGCTACACTCCCCAACTATGTGGACGTGGCCCGGTTCTTGGGCATCGACCGTCTGAATCCTCGGCCGCAAACCCTTCCACGAGGGGCTTATTCTATTTCGACTCTTCCTACCGTCCTTGTGCGCTCCAGACACAATTTATTGGCATCACGGAGAAAAAAGCGATTAAGAGATATCAGGCCACAAACCAGGTTTGTTACGAGAAAATGTTGGAGGTAAATCACGCGTTGTACAGTGCAAGATCATACTTTTTGACCCATTTTTTCTTCCATTCCATAGAGCTTGAAGAGTGGAAACCAGGTCCTCGTATTTGTCCACTCACGAAAAGAAACGGGAAAAACTGCGCAATACCTCCGGGATACCGCGCTGGGGGAACTAGTCTCTGCGGATGGTATTACCGCATCTACTGGTGCCTCTTCCGAGGACATCACACATTTCGTTCGTTCCACAGACTCTGGTGCAACCAGAGAAATCCTGAACGAGGAGGCGGGGAATGTCCGGGACACTGTGCTCAAGGATCTTCTTCCGTTTGGTATTGGCATCCACCATGCAGGTATGAGCAAGGAAGACAGAGGATTGGTCAAAGAACTGTTCGCAGACGGTGCACTCAAGGTGTTGGTGTGCACAGCCACTTTGGCGTGGGGTGTTAACTTGCCTGCGCATACGGTCATCGTCAAAGGCACCCAGATTTATGATCCGACAAAGGGAAGATGGACAGAGCTTTCCCCTCAGGATGTGTTGCAGATGCTGGGAAGAGCTGGGAGACCGCAGTATGACACCTATGGTTTGTCCTTTTTTTTTATTGCCTCCTTCGGTCCACTAACGTGTGGTTTTCTCCTCTGCAAATGAAGGTATCATAATAACGTCCCACTCCGAGCTTCAATATTATCTATCCCTCCTTCACTCCCAATTACCCATAGAGTCTCAACTCATCTCTCGCATGGTTGATTCTTTGAACGCCGAGATTGTGCTAGGGACGGTGCGGAACAGGGAAGAAGGTGTGGATTGGCTGGGTTGGACGTATCTGTGAGCACATCTTCCCCCTTTTCTAACTTGTTACTATTCCTTCTCGCTAATGCATTGTTCTAGATATATCCGTATGCTAAAATCACTCTCCCTCTACTCCATTTCATCGGACTATCTTTCTCCGTTGGATCCAACCGCTCCTCCAGTAGCGGTCCGATCTTATCCACTCTGCTGCTGTTCTCCTTGAAAAGGCGCAGTTAGTGAAGTACAACAGGACTACCGGAACATTAATTAGTACTGAACTGGGTGAGATTTGATTCGCTTTCCGGCGGGAACAATAATCACTAAGGTATCTATATCCAGGTAAAATTGCATCCCACTACTATGTGACTTATAATTCCATGCTCACCTACAACCGACATCTCCGGCCTACAATGGGTATTCTGGAGTTGTGCGGGGTGTTCGCGTTGAGTGAGGAGTTCAGGTTGATCCCGGTTCGTCACGAAGAAAAAATTGAACGGCAAAGCTCCTCGAACGCGTGCCTATACCGGTCAAAGAATCTGTTGAGGAACCTGCGGCGAAGATCAATGTCTTGTTGCAAGCATACATATCGCAGCTCAAACTAGATGGTGCGTCTCCACATTAACCGCTCTGTTTTCAACTTTGACCTCCCTGCCACACAGGCCTTGTATTACTAGCAGACATGGTGTTTGTTCAACAATCTGCTGGTAGGATCATTCGTGCCATGTTCGAAATTTGCTTGAAACGAGGGTGGGCAGTCCCCGCCAAGGCGGCTCTGGACTTATGTAAGATGGTCGAGAAGAGAATGTAGGCAATTTTTCCCTTTCAGGTAATGTGCCCTAATGTATCTCAAATGTATCTCAAATATAGGTGGGGCTCAATGACCCCGCTCCGCCAATTCAAGGGTGTGCCGGCGGAAGTCATTCGCAAGGCAGAGGGTAAACAATTACCTTGGTATCGGTATTTCGACCTGGTTCGTATCGCGTCTCTCCTTGCCATATCGCTCGTTTATGCTAACATTCTCATAACCGATCCTTAGAGCCCTCCAGAGATTGGTGAATTGATCAATTTGCAAAATGCTGGGAGGCTGGTCCATCGACTGGTCCATAATTTTCCCAAGCTGCAGTAAGTCTGTTTGTACTCAGTTTACTCCGCATAGCTCACTAGCGCGCAGACTATCCGCCCAGGTGCAACCCATAACCCGCTCTCTCCTTCGGATCGAACTCTCTGTAACACCCGACTTCCGCTGGGACGAAAAGATTCACTCCGCCTCAGAGTCATTCCACATTGTCGTCGAAGATGTCGACGGTGAAGTCATCCTTTATCCCGACACCTTCCTCCTGCTGCAGCGGTACTCTGAAGGCGAGCACACTGTCACTTTCAGTGTCCCGATGTTCGATTCCCCGGTCCCACCCAATCATTACATTTCCGTCATTTCCGATAGGTGGTTGCACGCTGAGACGAGGCTTCCTATCAGCTCCAAATACTTGATATTGCCAGAGAAATTCCCTTCCCCAACGCCCTTATTAGACTTGCAATCTCTACCCTTGAGTGCACTGCACACCAAAGGCTTTGAGAGGATCTACGAAGATGAAGAGAGCGGTCATAAAATCAACACATTCAATAAGATTCAAACGGACGTTTTTCGATCTCTGTATACCTCCGACAAAAATGTCTTCATCGGCGCTCCAACTGGCTCAGGCAAGACTGTCTGCGCTGAATTTGCGGTCCAAACGCTCTCATGGCCGAGCAGTGTGTATTGAACCCTTCCAAGAAATTGTAGAAATGCGAGTACAAGAGTGGAGGAGCAAGTTTGGCTCGGTCCCAGGTGGAAAGGAGATTGTCGCTCTGACGGGTGAAGCCAGTGCTGATTTGCGGCTGCTGGAAAAAGGTGACGTGATCATATGCACACCGTCTCAATGGGATGTTCTCTCTCGCCGTTGGCGCCAGCGTAAAAATGTTCAGACAGTCGCTCTGCTCATTGCTGACGAAGTTCACCTGGTGGAGGCGAAGTAGGTCCGACTTACGAGGTTGTTCTTTCCCGCACCCGATATGTTCCGGCACAGACGGAACTCAAGACACGAATCGTTGCGCTAGGTGTTAGTTTGGCCAATGCAAGAGGTCTAGGAGAGTGGATCGGTTTGCCATCCCATGCAATTTTCAACTTTTCACCCAGTGCTCGGCCGCCGGACATGGACATCCATCTTCAGTCTTTCTCTATTCCGCACTTCCCCTCACTCATGCTCGCAATGTCAAAACCTGCCTATCTCGGTAATCGTATTTGTGCCGTCAAGAAAGCAATGTTGACTGACGGTAGACAACTTACTTCTGCATGCGGCGGCGGCAGAAGAACAGGCCGATAGATTCTTGCATGTCGAGGCTGAGGATTTGGAGGTTCATTTGGCACACTTGATGGACGAGGGGTTGAAAGAGACGCTGCAACATGGTATCGGCTATTTCCATGAGGCGTTGAGCAAGCAGGACAGAAGGATAGTACAAAGGTTATTCGAGAGTGGCGCTGTGCAGGTGCTGGTAGCATCCAAAGTATGCAAGCTCAATCTGCTCTAAAGACTTATGGCCTCAACTACCGACAGGATACTGCTTGGTCTCTTCCTGTGTCTTCCTACATGACCATTATCATGGGTGTGCAATACTACGAGGGCGAGGAGCACCGATACATCGACTATCCTGTGATGGACGTTTTGCAAATAATCGGCCGAGCATGTCGTCCAAGGGAGGATGAACGCAGTCGCTGCGTGCTGATGTGCCAACAGCCGAAGAAAGATTTCTACAAGAAGTTTTTGGCTGAGGGATTGCCAATCGAGAGTCATTTAACGGCGATGTTACACGATTCCTATTTGGCTGAGATTGCTGTGAAAACGATCGAGAACAAACAGGACGCAATGGTAGAACATTCTCCTTGATCATTCTATCGCTACAACTTACAACAACCCATAGGATATCTTGACTTGGACGTACTTTTACCGGCAGATGACGCAGAATCCCAACTATTACAACCTTCATAACGTTAGTCATCAGCATCTGTCGGAGCATCTTTCTGAACTTGTTGAGACTACCTTGAGCCAGTTGATGAACTCGAAATGTATCGCTATCGGTACGTTTGCCCTCGTCATGATTTGCCCTCCTAACCTGCGCCCTCTAGAGGAGGAGTCGAATGAAGTCAGCTCGCTTAACCTGGGAATGATTGCAGCTTACTACAACATTTCCTGTGCGTACTCGATCTCACTGAAATATAGTGCCATGACGAACAATATAATCAGATGTTACTGTGGAAGTGTACACTCTATCACTCAAGGAGCGAACCAAACTCAGAGGTCTACTCGAAGTAGTTTCCTCATCTGCTGAGTTCGAAATAGTGCCCATTCGCCGACACGAAGACACCCTTCTGCGCCTACCCGTCAAACTCGATGCATCCTCTGTTAACTATGAATCCCCTCACTTCAAAACTTTCCTCCTTCTGCAAGCACACTTTAGTCGTGTTCAACTTCCTGTAGACTCGTTGCAGACCAAAGGCTCATCCTTGAAAAGGTACTTAATCTCCTCTCTGCCTGCGTGGATGAATTGTCATCCAACGCATGGCTGAACGCCCTTAGCGCGATGGATCTAGCGCTCAATTTGGCAACTACGAAGGCGCTTACCGTCGCTGATAGCTCAAGGCCAACACGGGCGTTTGTTCTTCCTCAATCACCGATACGGGCGACACTCAGCCACCGCGCCTATCTCGACTTTCCACTCACCAACATCCGCATATCTCATTCGCCCACCATATACCTCATTCTTCTCCAGACGCCACTTTCTTCCCTCATGGCTTTATTACCACCCAATATCGTCATTAACGTCAAACGGCCGTATTCGAAGCTATCCCGGGTCTGGAGGAAGCGTATCAACCGGGGAATCAGTCCCGCTGACGGATTGGGGTGGATTTATATCATCTACAGGGGCGGGGGTGTTTTCAAAGTCGGTCGGACGCGGGATCTCAGACGAAGGATGCGCGAATGGCGATGGCACTGCCCTGGAGTGCTGAATATTTTCCTCGGCGCGTTTTGGATGCCTTTCACTCATCGAGCGGGTAATATAGGGGGATTTTCTTAGGATTTATGCGAGGAATGGAGCTAACGGTGGGATATAGAATCTCTCATCCATCTTCAGCTGGAGCGCAGGTGTCTGTCTAGACCCCGTTTTCTCTGCACTTGTAAGTTTTTTTCGCTTCTGTGATCTCGTCTCTAACTGGTATCGATAGGCGGTCAAGTGCACGTCGAACAATTCGCGTTTCCTGGGAATCCATCTCGCGTTTATGCAGATATAATCGTTCCAGTGATATCAAGTACAGTATAGATAAATGTCGTTGTAAATTCAGGGCTGGAAGTAGAAAATGGAAGTAGAAGGCGACGGTTTTTTTGTATATCTCTTTATTCACAGAATTTGTGAGTACACGCTACGTTACTGCTACACAACGATCATGATACTGAACGCTTTAAACTCAACAGATTGGCAGACGTTAACAGGCTGGAGTTCATTATGTTACACTTTTTTTTCTGGTAGCGGTACACCGCTACTAATCCTGGTATCTTTCTCAAACCTCCCCGGATCTATCCTCATTTTTTGCAGGCTCAGGCATCAGTAGGGCTCAGAACTACTAGTTGCATCAAACGAACTCAAGAAGCTTCGATGAAGATTGCAGTTAGTAGCAACTTGAATTACTACCCTCAACATTTTTCAAGTCCTCGACATTCCCCTTGCATGGACATCCTCGGTATACCTCACTGACTCTGGCTGGAAAGTATTGAGGCCAGTCTCTCAGTCCAATCCGACCGCCGACAAGTTCACGAAACCTTCAAGGCTACTACAACTTGTATCTTCCGCAACTCGGCCTGCTGTCTAGTTATCCCGCCGGTCAGTGGTGCCAGCCTACCTTCAACTCAGGCTGGTCTGTTTTCAATCAAGCAGTATGGCTATGCATTGTACTTTGTCGCGACGAGGATCGGAACGACCAGAACGAGGAAGCACGAGAGGAAGCACAAGCACAAGCACAAGCACAAAGCACAAGACACAGACCAAGTAGCCGGCAAGCTTCAAAGACGACGGAGTCCGAACTTAAGCGCAGCGTACAAGGGTGATGAAGGATGAATGATCTCAACAACAGTGACAGCACGAAGGGCCGATCACAAGGGCTCAGAGGACAGCTAGTTCCTAGTTCCCAATGACCAAGTTAGATATTGACACCGAAGAAGAGATACAACACGAACCTAGTTCCCAATGACCAAGAGGTCGAGATAGGGAACTAGGGAGCTATCTACAGTCCTTATATACGTGGTGAGACAATAAGAGTGAAAGAACAACAAAGAGGTGAAAAGATAATAGCGCGAGAGTGTAGAACGACAGCGCGAGAGAAAGTAAGTGTAAAGACAATAAACGTATGGCAGCTGTGAGAGGAAGGAGGTGAAAGAATAATAACAGCGAATGGGAGTGAGGTGTAACAATAAGGCGATAAGACAATAAGGAAGGAGAAGAGATAGTACACTATTGTGAAATGGATGTGAAGCAATGAGTTGAAGAAGTGTGAGTAGTAAGCACGATCACATGATAAAGAAAAGAGGTGGCGTGGGGTAAATGAATAGAATGTGAGAAAAATGATGTAAGTACCGGTTGTCACGACATTACCCCCCTTCTACAGTCGATGTCCCAGCGACGATATCTGTAAAGTTCTCGTATGGTTGCCAGGGCAGGGAGTGAAAAACAGTGGCTGAAATTTTTCGTGGGGCACTAGGATGAGCCTGATAAAAGTCAGCAATAGCTTCGTCGCTCGTTCCCACCAAATTTTCCTCTGGTTCCCAATTTTCTTTTCCTTCGCCGTAACCTTTCCATCTAACCAGAAATTGGAGCTTCTTCCATCGTCCAAATATCCTGCTATCCACAATCTGATCTACTTCCCAGTGTTCTTCACCATCGATGATTTCGGGTTCTGGTGGCGGTGGCGTAATTCCATTGACTTCATTTCCTTTCCAGGCAGATAGACGATCGACGTGAATGTTGTCATGGATTTTCATCCAGAAGGGAAGGGAGAGTCGGTATGTAAGTGGCCCGGTCTTTTCGGCGATTTCAAATGGTCCTAGGCGACGGCTTCCAAGTTTTCCATGTTTTTGTTGGATTTTAACATTCTTGGTGGAAAGCCATACAGGTTGGCCTACTTCGAATTCCTGTACCTTCCCTGCTACCGATTCTCTGATTCTTTGTTTACTCATGCGGAGTGCAGCCTCCGCATCTTCCCTTGCGTGACGGAGGACTTCTAGCCTTTGATTGATGGAGGGATACGATTTGGACACTCCGACAGGGATGTTAAATTCAGGAGTATATCCGTAGAGGACTTCGAAAGGGGAATGATTATGGGCTGAGTGGATACGGGAGTTAATGACGAATTCGGCAGTAGGTAGCAGGTGGTCCCAGTCATCTTGGCGTCGGCTAGTGTACATCCGGATGTAACGCTCGATTTCCTGATTAGCTCGTTCAGTCTGTCCGTTGGTTTCTGGGTGATATGCCGTAGTGAGCGCAGATTCAACGCCGAGTAGCTTTAGTAGGTGGCGCATCACTTCAGCAGCAAACTGAGGGCCACGATCTGAGAGGAACCGTCTGGGAAGTCCGTGGAGTCTAAATATTTCTCGGTAGTAGAAGTCGGCAACTCCTTCGGCAGTGATTTCAGTGGTTGTGGGGAGACAGTGGATCATTTTGGTGTAGTGGTCGACAAATGTGATGACTGCATTGTGTCCATCCTGCGTCATGGGTAGTTCGCCGATTAGATCAACGCCAATATCTTCCCAAGGACCGCTGGGAACGGGGAGAGGTTGCAGGGATGAGGAATAATGAGGGTTTAGGCGTTTTTGTTGGCACGGATCACAGCCATCGACGTATTTGTCCACAAAGGAGCGCATTCCGGGCCACCAGAACTCCCTGCTCACTAGTTCTAAGGTCCCATGCTGACCCGGATGTCCAGCAGTTGGAGCATCGTGACATTGGATCAGCACTGCCTTTCGTAGTTCAGGACTTGGTGGCACGTACACTTTGTTTCGATAAAAACTAGACCATTTTCTTCTCTCCATTCTGGTAATCCTCCGACTAATTTCTGTGGGCCTTTAATCTGCTTTAATCCTTCAAGTACCTCTGCTTCTCTTTCACTAGCACTGCGAATTCGATCATAGAGGGGATTATGGAATAGGACGGTGGTGGCGGCATTGATGAAGTGTTCGGGATGTAGGACGATTTGTTCTTGATTGTCATCGGCATCGGATACCTGGAATTGGGACATACGCGATAGGGCGTCAGCTTGGGTGTTTGTTTTTCCAGGACGGTGTTTAAGACGAAAATCAAACCGAGACAGCCACAAGGCCCATCGAGCCTGTCTTCGACTGAGGTCTTGTGCTGTTCTCCAGAATTCTAGGTTCTGATGGTCGGTGATGATTTCAAATGCTTCCGGTAGTCCTTCCAAGAAGTTTCGCCAGTCCTTTAATGCTTCAATGATGGCCAACATTTCTCGGTCGTAAATTTCATAGTTTCGCTCGGCTGGGTCCATAGAGGCTGACCGGAACGCCACTGGGTGCCATTGCCCGTCATCCTGCATTTGTGATAGAGTCCCTCCAGTGGCAAATCCCGAGGCGTCGACTTCAATTCTGGTCGGTCTGTTGGGATCCCATAAGACAAGAATTGGGGAGGCAATGAAGGTGTCCTTAAGTGACTGAAATGCCTCTTGTTGTTGAGTTCCCCAGTTCCATTTGGTGTCTTTTCGAGTGAGATCGTTGAGCGGTTGGGCCTTTTTTGCAAAACCTTCGATGAACCTCCGATAGAAGTTAGCAAATCCAAGGAAGCCTCGTAAATCACGTAGCGAAGAAGGTGTAGGCCAGTTTTTGACTGCTTCAACCTTGACTGGATCCATTCGCACTTCTCCCTCTCCGATGATGAGTCCCAAGTACTCCATAGATGATTGTTCGAATTCGCATTTTTCTGGCCGGAGATACAGATCGTGTTGGTTTAGGCGGGTGAGGACTTCATGTACAATAGACCGATGCTCCGTTAGGGTTTTGGTAAAGATGAGAATGTCGTCGAGGTAGACAGCAACCTTTCCAGCAGCAATCAAATCAGTGAAAATAGAGTTCATGAGGGCTTGGAACGTAGCGGGGGAGTTTGTTAATCCGAAGAACATTACTAGTGGTTCAAAGAGCCCTCGATTAGTGGCAAATGCCGCTTTCCATTCATGTCCATCCTTGATCCTAACGTTGTTGTAACCCCATCGTACGTCAAACTTGGTGAAGATTTTGGATTTTCGGAGACAGCTAATGATGTCGGAAATCAGGGGGAGGGGATATCGATTTTTAATGGTATATTCGTTGAGTCTTCGGTAGTCCTGAACAAAGCGTAATTTTCCATCTTTCTTTTTGACAAAGAACACAGGAGATGCCAGAGGGGATTTAGAGGGCCGAATGTACCCTTTTTGTAAGTTTTCTTTCAGAAATTTGTCCACTTCTGCTTGTTCATTAAGAGACATTGGATAGATTTTCGTACGTAGAGTTTCGGGGGCGTCCGGTTTGAGGTCGATTGCGTGGTCCCAAGGTTTGTGTGCAGGTAGTCGTTCGGATTCCTTTTCTGAGAAGACTTTGGTGTGGCGACGGTATTCAACGGGGACGAGTTCTTCAAAGGTTTTTGCTGGTTTGTCCTTGTTCGCTGCTTCTGCCAGTTTTTGCGAATAAGTATACCCTGCGGCGCACCAAAGTTCTTCCGCTGCATGATCTAGAATTCCGGCACGAAGAAGGGCCCTTCTTCGTTTGCGATTCCCGTTTAATCGATATAGAGGGGCCTCAGTATCGGATACTTCCTGACTCGGTAGCTCCTCTTCGTCTGGTTCTGGTAACGGAATATATTCAGGATTAGGTTCCAGAATTTTGTCGATTGTGGTTCCTCCAACATTAGATTCTCGAGGTTCAGGTTCATCTGTAATTGTCATAGGAGAGGAAGTAGGGGCGGTGATGGCAAGACGGCCTTGTTTCCAATCTATGTGAGGATTGACCCTCCGAAGCCAGGGTAAGCCTAGTATGACATCTTCTGTTCCTAGATTGGTGACGAGATACTCGAGAAGTTGGGGTGAATTTCGATCGATAGTGGAAAGTAGACGAGCAGAGTGTGTGATTTTTCCAGCAGTATTAGGGGTTCCGTCGATGTTGTACAGGGTGATCGGATGAAGGAGAGGTCGGGTGAGGATGCGATTTTGATTTATGAATCGTTGATGAAGAAAAAGACCTGTTGCACCAGAGTCTATCATTGCTGCGCTTTTTGTACTCTTGAATCTTCCTTGTAACTTAATCGGTATGCGAAAATGAGACACATCGCTACATTGAATAGAACCGATAGTACAGGAGGAGATAGATGCATAAATGGACGATTTATAAGAGTACAATTCGGGGAACCAGGCGGCAGCCGTGGCGGGTTCCCACTTTAAAAATTCTGGCGCAATTCAGCAATCTGGGTGGCTAACATCTGTTGATTCGCAGCAAGTTGTTGAAGAACCTGAGCAAGATCCGGCGTGACGGAGACAGACGGAGCTGCCGCGATGGTGGAAGTGGAGGGTTCCGTGATAGAAGTGGCCGAAATGTTGCGAGGGGCAGCACGTCCTGTCAAACCTAGATACTTACGACGACAGACACTTGCCAAGTGCCCAGTGAGCCCGCAGTGCTCACAGACATCTCGCTCGTGGTGTCCATCTGCCTTGCGGTGATTCCTCGATCCACATCCGTAACACCTTCCCATCATGAATCTTCGGTAGTCGTCCGAACTCTTACCCGTCACTGTGCGGGTGGCATCTACATCCATGGTGTTTGGGTCTCGATGAGCGGTGAATGGGGCGTTAATTGGTTGGAGGCTATGAGTGGCAGGAGTGACTGCTTTGAAGGGCGTCTTCTGCCTGAATCGTTCGTTTATCCGATTATCAATTCTGGTGGCTTCGGTGATGAGATTGGCCAGCAAGGAGGTGTTGGCCTGAGAATGTACCAGACCATCTTTGACCCTATCTGTCAGGTGTTCATAGAATTTGTCCCGTAGATCAGTGTCAGAATATCCGGTGCGCTCGGAGTACTGTTTAAAGGTGGCGGCGTAGGCGGCTACAGAATTCTTTCCCTGATAAAGAGCCTTTAGCATGTTTTTTGCATCCGTGACCGGATCTGCTGTCTCAAAGCGAGCGGTAAAGGCAGCTCTAAAATCTGCCCAATCGGGGTACGTGAGGGGGACGTTGTTGTTGGATGTGTGTGCGCTGATGTTTTCTGCGATGGGGGTGGCCCAGATAGCGGCATCTCCTTCAAGGAATGAGATGGCAGATTTGACCGGTTCGTTTCCAGTCAAAGATCTAAGATTGGGGACACCCTGTGCCCAGACTTCGAATGCAGCAAGGAAGCGGCGTGCGTCTTCGCTGCCTATTCCATTGTAGTTATGAGGTTTGCTGACCCCTTTGTTATTGTTCATGCTGGTGACCACATCTGTCACCACTTGTTGCAATGCTGCCTGATTGGCGGCTAGATCGTTTATTGCACGAAGGACATCTTGTCCGGAGATTTGTGCCATTTCGGGATCGGGTTGGATAGAAGGGTTAGGGGAGTATCAACTCTGATTGGTTCGGGTACTGATTCAGCTCTAGTAGGGATCAAAGCTTGTCCTACTGCGGAGATAACAGTGTCTGTGTCCAATGGACGACGTGGGAATGGTGCGATGAGTGCGGGGGAAGCTCGGGAACTGGTTGGGTTCGAGGTTCTTCCGAAACGGGGAGGAGGTGCGGTGGTAGGTAAGCTCGATGTAGATGGGTTCTGCTCAAATGTTTCTCTTTGCGATAGCGGAATCAATAGGCGTCTGCTTCTGCCTGTACGACGTTCGGTTTGGATAGAAAGTGATTTGGTAGCGTTAGGGCAGGGTTGGTTGTGGCAATCGAACCACGCGGATGGTGTATCAGCTACTCTTCGGTGGACGTAAGTCTTATCAACAGTGTCCCAAGCGTGGGCTAAATCGGTGCAATCGAATTCGGGTTCTTCAGAGTCGGAAACGTGTGCCGAGTAGGAAGGCGTGATGGTAGGACTTTCTGCGGGGACAACCTGACTAGGCTATCGGCGCAGCAAGAGATCTCGACCTAATGTCGCGACGAGGATCGGAACGACCAGAACGAGGAAGCACGAGAGGAAGCACAAGCACAAGCACAAGCACAAAGCACAAGACACAGACCAAGTAGCCGGCAAGCTTCAAAGACGACGGAGTCCGAACTTAAGCGCAGCGTACAAGGGTGATGAAGGATGAATGATCTCAACAACAGTGACAGCACGAAGGGCCGATCACAAGGGCTCAGAGGACAGCTAGTTCCTAGTTCCCAATGACCAAGTTAGATATTGACACCGAAGAAGAGATACAACACGAACCTAGTTCCCAATGACCAAGAGGTCGAGATAGGGAACTAGGGAGCTATCTACAGTCCTTATATACGTGGTGAGACAATAAGAGTGAAAGAACAACAAAGAGGTGAAAAGATAATAGCGCGAGAGTGTAGAACGACAGCGCGAGAGAAAGTAAGTGTAAAGACAATAAACGTATGGCAGCTGTGAGAGGAAGGAGGTGAAAGAATAATAACAGCGAATGGGAGTGAGGTGTAACAATAAGGCGATAAGACAATAAGGAAGGAGAAGAGATAGTACACTATTGTGAAATGGATGTGAAGCAATGAGTTGAAGAAGTGTGAGTAGTAAGCACGATCACATGATAAAGAAAAGAGGTGGCGTGGGGTAAATGTAAGTACCGGTTGTCACGACATACTTAGTCTGATTTACTCTCAATTGAATGGTATTTCTTGAATCTATGTTTTGTACAATCACAAATATGTTAGAAAGGCTCGTGAGCTCAACTAAGAACATTTGAGGTAGTCAGAAAGTTTTAGTTTTACGCTGCGGGGTCCATTGAATACACCTCAGGGATCACATCTCAGGGTTTCCAGGCTGACAGGGTCACCTGAGGTAATACTGAGTTGCTCAAGTAATGGCTATTTCCCTAGGCTTCACCAATGCAAATGACGAGATTTCAATCTCCCCTGGCTTTGGACAGTTCAAGTTCATTGAATTGATCATCATGTACCACTGGTATAACGAAAGAGTACTGTGGAATGATGATCATATAGTAGTACCATGGTGTGAAGATTACAAATGTTTTTCAAAACTGATTTAGTGAAATTGAGGTTGTCTCCAGCAGTCCTAAGAGATCTGGGGAATGGCTTCTGAACCTGAAGTTCCCTGATAACCAAGGGCACCCTGAAGCTCTGAGGCTCAGAGTTTTAGGTACTTTTCCTGATGTTACACATGTACGACGATGCGATACTTATGCGATATGTAGGGTTAAGGGCTTAGGCGCAGCCACAGCTCAACAGTATATATAGTGGACCGTTTTAGCAGTAGTTCTTCAGCTTCGATCTCGTTTACTCTCCTGTACTCTTCTCCACAATCTATTCTCATTAGTCTTGATTTATCTGTGACACCTGACTTGACGCTTTACTGAGGGCCCTGGCTGCTATATCTCAGTAGTTGAGTACGGTCGCTAACAGAAGATCGAAGCTATCTCCTCGTCACCTGTCACAACCAGAAGCTCTATTCCCCTACCCCCCCCATACACATCCCATACGTTCTACCCGTACTAGGTACTACGTAAGTCTCTAACCTTATCTACCTACATCTTCTCTACACCGGCCTTGAGTGAAGGACGGTGCTTGCTTGGACTTTATTTTCTTTCTCTTTTTTCGACAACTATCTCCTCTCGATCCGAGTAATTGCACCACTGGGTTAAACCTCTGTGTTTCCCTAACTGCTTAAAAAGGGCGCGTAACGTTGAGACCGACACGCCGTGCAGTGGTAGCTGAAAAGCAGTGATTTATACCTAATCTTCGGAGAAGGGTCACCGCGACGAGGAACGTTGGGCCATTCCGAGTTAGGGCCAGCTCGTTTTACTCAGCAAAAGAGAGTGGATAGCCGCCATTACGGACCCACAAGACCAAGGACTTTTTGAACAGCTCGTAGAGCGCGTAGCTACCGTATTCTCCCCCATCCACACTCGACCCTCCTCACCCATCATCTCTGCCTGTCAAGGCGAAATCCACGCAGTTAATACCGAAACCAATCTTGACGTAAACTGGTACGATCCTGACGGACGCTGGAAACAGTGCACCAACCAACCTTGTCAGCATCGATACAAAAACAGTCTTGACGACAAGTACGACGATAAACGCTACCGACCCATCTCCAATCCCCAAACACCTCCCCAATCACTCACTCCCCCCTCCCACTCTCCCGCAGAATCTCCTCCCATTCCATATATTCCTGAACCCGCTATGCCTAGTCAACCCACCCTCACCGTTCCAGACGACATCATGGCTGATACCTCAGACAATTTCCCCCGCCGAGCACTAAAGTCCCTCATAAAGGAACCGTCCGAGTTCAATGGGAACAAACGACAGTTCAAGGAGTGGCAACGCCAACTCTTTGCGTATCTCCGAGACCCTCGCAATGGAATACGCACGGATGGAGAAAAGATTGATATTGCTTTATCCTACATGCGAGGAATGAACGTTCAGGACTGGGTCCAGAACTATTACGACAACCACTTCGATGAATTAACCGAAGAATGGAACGTAAGCTGGGCGCGTTTCAAACAAGCCCTCAATAATGCCTTCCTAGACCGAGGCCGGGTCCTCATGGCACAGGAAAAACTCGAGGCGATCCAACAGGGATTGGACACTGCGGATGACTTCTTTAAGAAGTTTGAATCCCTAATCACGGAAGCCGGCTATCAAAAGGACAGCCCCTTTACCATCAGGATGATTGAAAAAGCGGTCAATCCCAGGACGATTGATCAGATCTACGGATCACGGAAGGATCGGATCGAAAAATATGACAAATACAAGGAAACCGTCATCTCGATTGACGAGATGTGGCGTAGACGCCAGGAACAGAAGAAGGGTCCACGAGGATGGAACTCTTGGATAAATCGGGATACCCCTAGACCCAATAACTCAAGGCCGATTCCAACCACCGCGACCCAGGGGGATCGCAGGGATGGTACTGGCATGACTTTTGGAGGAGCAGGGCGTCCGATGGATCTGAGTAAGGCCAAAGCAGAAGGACGCTGCTTCAACTGCGGACAACGGGGACATATGGCACGGGATTGCCCACAACCCAAAAAATTCACAGTACGGCAAACCACGGTAACAGATCCGGAATCAAACGATCGAGGGACACCGAATAAAACAACGACGGTCAGACAAGCGTTCATGGACCTTGGGAAAGATGAGCAAGCTGCGCTAGCCAAAGAATTGGGTTTTGTACTCCCTCCGCAGTAGACACAGGTTCTGTGGAGGACGTTTCGGTTATGGATACAAAGTCAGATATTTACAAAGATAGCGGTATCATATACACGATAGATACACAGCAATCCACTAAATTAACATCCAAACCGAAAGAAAACCCTGTTACCCGGCATAAGCCATGGACTCCTGAATGGATCAACCAGGTCCTAAAAGAAGCGAATATGAATAGAGCGGTGGGCCACCTGAGAGCATGGATGCCAGAGAAACGTGAAAGAGAAGCCACAGAGGAGACAGTCCGAGCGATCCGACAATTAAATCATATCGACGCCATACAAGCTGTCAAAAGCTTGAAAAGCAACAAAAGATTTGTTCGAGGAACCAAAGGACAGGACCTTAAACTTCAGGCGTTAATTGAAAACACAGAAAGCGGAACTGTAATAACGGCAAATGCATTACTAGATAGCGGCGCGACAGGTTCCTGTATCAATAAGGAATTTGTAATAAAGAATAACCTTTCTATCAAATCGCTCCCTATTAAAATGCCGGTATACAATGCTGATGGCTCATTGAACGCTGATGGATCAATCGAGGGCTTCGTCGAAGTACGAATGACAATTGGAGATCATGCCGAACGTATTGAACTAGCCGTGACCAACCTAGGAAAGATGGACATATTCCTGGGTATAGACTGGCTCCGCTTCCATAATCCCTCCATTGATTGGCCGGAATCACTCCTCACATTTGATCGTTGCCCTGACAAGTGCGGACATCATCCCTGGTGGACTCAACCTGAGGAACAAAGAATAGGCCACCTAGAAACAGGCGACCGGGTTTTTATATTCGACTGGGAAGGATATGTACACAACGCTAGTCACATCAGAGCTATATCATCCGGAAATATTGCCGAACAGTATGTTCGAGAATTCCCAGACGTCTTCAATAAAGAAGGTTTTGATGAACTACCAGAACGACGCCCATGGGACCATGCAATCGAATTAACCCCAGATTCTAAACCTGTCGACTGCAAGGTGTACCCCCTTAACCCAAAGGAACAGAAAGCCTTGGACGAGTTCCTAGAGGAGAACCTCCGTTCCGGAAGAATCAGATCATCTATGTCACCAATGGCTTCGCCTTTCTTCTTTGTAAAGAAAAAAGATGGTACTCTTCGCCCAGTTCAGGACTATCGAAAGCTCAATGAAATGACGGTCAAAAATCGGTACCCGCTACCCCTGATCCAGGAACTTGTCGATAAACTCAAAGGTGCCAAAATCTTTTCCAAGATGGACATCCGATGGGGATATAATAATATCCGAATCAAAGAAGGAGACGAGTGGAAAGCAGCCTTCCGTACAGACAGAGGACTTTTTGAGCCAACAGTCATGTTCTTTGGACTCACGAATTCACCAGCAACGTTCCAGGCCTTCATGAACCATATTCTTAAACAACAGATTGACTCAGGACACGTAATTGTGTATATGGACGATATTCTAGTATTCACCGACACAGTAGACAAACACAGGGACATTGTACAACAAGTGCTCCAAATATTAAAAGAGAACGGTCTATACTTGAAACCTGAAAAATGCACATTTGAGTCACCCTATGTCGACTATTTGGGAGTAATTGTAGGAAATGGCACCATTAAAATGGATCCAAAGAAAGTAGAGGCTGTAACGGATTGGCCAACACCCCAAAAGAAGCGAGATGTTCAAGCGTTTCTGGGATTCTGCAATTTCTTCCGACGGTTCATTAAGGGATTCAGTGATGTAGCCAGACCGCTCAGTCGCCTAACAGGGAACACTGAATGGACATGGAGCCTGACGGAACAAATCGCATTCGATAAGCTGAAGGCCCTTATAACCGAAGATGTAACACTTCTCATCCCACGAGACGAAGGACAGTTTTGCGTAGAAGCGGACTCCTCTGACTTTGCAAATGGCGGTGTCCTATCCCAGAAAGTCGATGGAAAATGGTTTCCAATTGCCTTCAGATCCAGATCGCTTAACGAAGTTGAACGGAATTATGAGATCTATGACAAAGAGATGATGGCGATTATGGATTCCCTTGACGAATGGCGACAATACCTCTTAGGGGCAAATGAGTCGGTAGAAATATGGACGGACCACCAGAATCTACAATACTTCAGAAAACCCCAGAAACTCAACCGGAGACAGGCTCAATGGGTCACTGAACTTGCCGAATACTCGTTTAACCTACATCACAAACCAGGAAAATCGATGGGCAAAGCTGATGCCCTGTCACGGATGACAGGTCTTGAGACAGGGGTGAATGATAACAAAGACATCGTCATGCTAAAACCGGAACTGTTTACACGGGCACTAGAACTAGGCAATCCAGAGGATGAGCTACTGAAAGAGGTTCGGGAACACAAACAGGAACAGGAATTGTCGGTCCTAGAAATGGCAAAAGCAAAAAGCGAGGAATGGGTCTCTAAGGACGATGTTTTATACTGGAAAAATCGGATTTACGTTCCAAAGAACCAGAACCTTCGGGGACGAATCATAAAAATCCACCACGACACCATTCTTGCCGGTCATCCAGGACAATACAAAACATGGGAACTCATCACACGAACCTACTGGTGGCCAAGTCTGAATCAAGACATAGCCAAATATGTACGAGGATGTGAGAGATGCCAAGCCACGAAATCACATCGAACACCACCGACAGGCTATCTCCATCCACACAGTATACCGAGCGAGCCATGGGAAGTCATTGGAACGGACTTGATTGGAGAATTACCCCAATCCGGAGGATATAACGCCATATCAGTGGTCACAGATAAATTCACCAAGCGTTTACGACTCACACCCACGCACATGAGCTTAACCTCGGAAGGCATGGCAAAGATATATCGAGATAAGATCTTTCCTTTACACGGACTCCCCAGAAAAATCATCCACAATCGAGGCCCCCAATATCACTCTCGCTTTATGAAGGAACTATATCGCCTATTGGGGATTGAATCCAATTATACAACGGCATACCATCCCCAAACAAATGGTCAATCGGAACGAAGCAATCAGGAGATAGAACACTATCTACAACTATTTGTCAACTATCATCAGACCGATTGGAATGAGTGGTTACCGCTGATGGAATTTGTATACAATGACCGGGTCCACTCCGCCACCCACGTCTCCCCTTTCTATGCCGACAATGGCCGTCACCCGTATAAAGGAACAGCCCCGAAACTACCCTCAAATAATCCAACCGCACAAGCCTTTGCAGAGCAGATGGAAAAAATACGAGAAGAAATAGGTGCAGCCCTGAAAAAGGCGGCGGAGGATATGAAGAGACATTACGACAAAGGCAGACAAAAACCCATAGAATACAAAGAGGGAAGTCTGGTTTGGCTTGAAGCCACAAATGTCACCACCGACAGACCGTCAAAAAAGATGGACGATAAACGCTTTGGCCCCTTCAAGGTCATAAAGAAAATCGGAGCCGCATCATACAAAATCGCCATCCCGAAGACCTGGAAACACATTCATAACGTCTTTAACGAAGTCCTCCTATCTCCATACCACCCCCCCGAATTCCCATCTCAGCCACGAAACACTCGACCACCCCCTGATGTTGTAGAAGGAAAGGAACCGGAGTGGGAAGTAGACGAAGTAGTCAACTCGAGGAAAGGCAAGGGCAGAAGTAACAAATTCTTCTATAAAGTAAAGTGGAAGGGGTACGGCGCACACGAGATGACCTGGGAACCACCCTCTAACCTCACCAACGCGAAAGAAGCGGTACAGAAGTTCCACAAAAAATTCCCCGACAAACCAAAAGCACCATCTCTTCGAAAAATCGAATTCCCCATGTCTCTTTTTCCATCAAACCTATTCCGTCCCATCCCCCTACCGAACACCGAACCTGTCTCGAATGACCTTCCCACAGAAAACGTTGCAGCAAGGTTTGCACGAAACGGAGTTCGTGCCTTAAGGAGAGGGTAATGTCACGAAACAACCTTTTATATCTATTGATTTTCCTTTTCTTTTTATTTTCCTTTTCCTTATACGCGATAAGTCACGAGGTCGTATACAATGATAGTATTTGAGTGTTCACCTCATGCCTTGATTACGCTAATCTCTCTACTTATCTATGATAGGACCTTCATTCATTTATCGTACGTCATCCATATTACATCGCTTAGTCATAAGAACTGTAGATCGCTTATTACTTACCATCGACTCGACGACTACCTTACACATGTACGACGATGCGATACTTATGCGATACGTAGGGTTAAGGGCTTAGGCGCAGCCACAGCTCAACAGTATATATAGTGGACCGTTTTAGCAGTAGTTCTTCAGCTTCGATCTCGTTTACTCTCCTGTACTCTTCTCCACAATCTATTCTCATTAGTCTTGATTTATCTGTGACACCTGACTTGACGCTTTACTGAGGGCCCTGGCTGCTATATCTCAGTAGTTGAGTACGGTCGCTAACAACCTACGCGTTATGAGCTACCTAATGGAGGATTTGAGACTATTGAAGGGAACGAAGGAATTAGACGATTTGTCTGGGAACATTTCCAAGACCTAAATAGGGTCGTACAGCGAATGAAATATGCTGGTGGAACGTTCTCAGGAACCAAAGCGTTCCTTTGTCGACCGGATGTGGTGGTAGTCGGACATAAATGTACCTATGAGGGCAGAGTACCCGAAGACAAGATAGCTGAAGTTGTCCTAACTTGGCCCTCTTGTAAAGACAAGAGTGATGTACGAGCTTTCTTGGGGACGGCTGGACAATTGAGAATGTTTATAGAAAACTACTCGAAGAAAGCCGCTCCATTAACGAAGCTAACTAGTAACATACCTTGGGAGTGGGGCCCAGAGCAAGAAAAAGCGATGGACCTACTAAAAGATGGTATACGTAAAGCACCTGCTCTACGGCCCATTAATTATGACTGGGATGTTAACATTTCGGTGGATACATCGTATAAAGCGGTTGGTTGGTATTTATACCAGTTAGACCCTAACGATCCTAAGAAGAAATATTTTAATTATTTCGGATCACTGACTCTGAATGAAAGAGAAGCCAGATTTTCTCAAGCAAAACGAGAATTATATGGGCTTAAACTAGCTCTCGAAGCAAGCTACTATCAGACATATGGTTGCCGACGTCTCACCGTAGAGACGGACGCTAGCTATATTAAAGGAATGCTAGACAATCCGAGTTGTGGTCCAAATGCGACTATCAATCGATGGATTGAGGATATCAGGAAATACCATTTTGATTTGGTACATGTGAAAGGAATCAAGCACGGTTCTGACGGTCTATCTCGTATAACACCTGGTGGCTGGCAACCTGCTCGACCTCAGATCAATCCTGAAGACTATATTGATGAAGATAATGGAGAACCTATGCCATTTGCGATAGCCGGAGGTGTTACCAACCTACCATATGACTTCGACGAGTTCAAAGATCAGATAGACCCTAGAAGTGGATATATGAATATGTCAGTACCTGCGACTAGTATCGAGGATTTTGAAGATGACATTCAAGAATACATTGATTCTGAACGACTTTTTGAATTTAAGCGTCAGAAAATGTATGAAGACAATGGGATACCCATGTCTAGCTTCGTTCAGGATTTATATCCTGAGGAATCTACAGAATTTGACGACGAAAATCCGTATGGGACTCGTCATCGAACAGAACACGGGAACAAGTTAGACGACTTGTTACCATTGATTATACGATGGCATCAAGATCCTGATTCGGACTTGTTTGCTGGAAAGACTAAGAAGGAATTAGATTCCTTTATAAGACAAGCTAGGAAATTCTTTGTAGACGATAAAGGTCGTCTATATAGAAGACCAGCGTCTAACAAAGCGCAACCGCAATTGGTTGTGCACAAGGATAAAAGAATGCGGATTCTATATGGCGCACATGATAGTGTGGGGCATAAAGGATCTTTTGCGACCCAGGAACTGCTGGAAAAGCGGTTCTGGTGGCCAGAAATAGCCAGGGACGTACATTGGTATGTCTCGTCATGCAAAATATGTCAGAATCGGCAGATGCGACTCATCAAAGCACCGCCTAACTTGACCCATACGCCGTCTTTGTTCCAAAAGATTCATGTGGACACAATTATAGTTAGTCCAGCTAGTAATGGATGCAGATACGTCGTGCATGGGAGAGATTCACTCTCCTCATGGTCGGAAGCCCGCGCTCTAAAGCATGAGAATGCTAGGACGTTAGGCGAATGGTTTTTCGACGACATTATATGCAGATGGGGTTGTCCAGAAGAAGTAGTGACGGACAACGCCCCTCAAATGAAAAATATGTTAGAGTGGCTGCAGAATAAGTACGGAATCCGAGGAATCAGGATCTCCCCGTACAATTCTCAGGCTAACGGAAAGATTGAACGCGCACACCTGGATTTGCGACAGGCTTTAGCCAAAGCGACCGGTGGCGATGTCTCGAAGTGGTTTTACTTCTTGAAACATGTACTATGGGCAGACAGGGTTACACCTCGAAAAGGCTTTGGATGTTCACCATATTTCTTGGTAACAGGAGCCGAGCCTATCTTACCGTTCGATATTGTCGAATCTACATGGTTGGTAGACCCTCCTATGAGGATCCTAACTAGAGAAGAGTTGATAGGCTACCGTGCCAGAGCTCTATCTAAACATCGGAGTTTTGTTATGGACATGATCAACTGTGTTGACGAAAATAAACGAAGAAATCTGAGAATTTTTGAACAAAAATATAGAAATATCATTAAAGACTGGAATTTCAAGCCAGGCCGACTTGTACAAGTCAGAAATACTTCGATCGAGAAGAGCTTGGACAGAAAAATGTATGTTCAATATAAAGGACCGATGGTAGTCATTAGACGAACCAAAGGAGGATCCTATATCGTAGCAGAAATGGATGGTACAGTTCTAAAGGAAAAAGTCGGTGCCTTTCGTGTGATACCACATGTCTCCCGCTATGAACCTATAGAACTGCCGGAAAACATACACAAATTGATAGACCTGTCTCCGGAGCAGTTAGACGCTCTGATAGAAGACAAAGATGACCAAGAACATATCTGGGACGATGATTACATCTTCGATCGAGTTCCAAACTTGACTTTGGAGGGTAATGAACCAGATGTGGATGATGAGTACGAATCAGATGAACCTGAAGAAGCCTAAGCTGCTTGAAAATAGATGGACTTATAGTCATGGGTCAGCCCAGGCAATATACGAAGCAAGTATCTCTATTGTGGAGTTAGACAGTGAAGGAGAGTGGTACAATATCACTACTTGATAACTTCGCCGTACTAGCGACAGTACGAGTCACATAAACAGCGATGAAAAGATCAGAGGCCTCCGCGTACAAAAAATCGTTAGACGCGATGGCGGGCTCATACCACTTGACGAGAGCTTGTGGATACGTTGTTGTAGGAAAATCGTTTGCTGAAGACTTTGGAGACGGCGAAGTCGTTTTCAATGTCGGGAAGGGATAGTCAGCGATTCCGGCTTTGGAGTAGTCGGGGTCGAGGAAAGCGGAAGGTGGTCGAACACCTTTAGAAAGAAAGACCTGGCAGCTAGCGACTAGTTCGTCGCTCATATCTGCAGTCGATGGTAGTCGCAACCGTGGTGTTCACGACTTCGGAGGCATGATGAAAGAAAGGGAAGAAAGAGCGAACTGGTTGAAAATTTTCAACCGGCGTCCTTTTATTCCAAGACAGGCTGCCTACGGCAGATTTAATATGAGTCAGCAATCGGACTTCTTTGATCAGGAAAGAAAAACATACCGAGCGACTACAAAGAAGAGAGAAATAAAAGAAAGTACGCACTGTGGCGTGTCCAGGTTGTAAAACTGGACTTGGGCGAAGTGGGACGAACTTTAATTGATCATTATTGATGGATTCCCGCTTTGATCGATGCCGACGTCGGCATCAAAGAGTCAAAAATGCTAAATATGCAAACTGAGTCTCATAGACTAGAACGAAATAACACGAGAGAAGTAGATGGACATCAGTGTTGCACTGTATTGAAGGCAGGAGAACAACTGCGTGAACCTTAACAAACTAGAGAGGTTGAGACGAACACTTGGAAGGAGTCAGACACAAGTCAGACTACCGTTCCGGAACTCGATGATTTTGAAACACTTAGATCAGAATAGATCTACCCGGATGCTGGATAAAGTGGAGTGCCGAATGGATATTTGAAGTTCAACCGACGATCGGAAGACTTGGATAAAAGATTGGAACGAGTTAGCCTTGCAATCGGTCCGCCCCATATGCTCATCCGCCAATTACCAACCGAACTATCGGACAAAATATAGCTAGTCCCTACGTTGGAGGCTTCGGAAGAATAGGTTTAGGAAGTTCCCGAGTATTTCAGGAGATTCGAGGCGTTTCATCATTTTCTGGGATCTTGGACCTTTACCGAATATTTGTTATTTCTTTTCACATATATACCTTACATTAGCTAGTTAGACACCAGATAACACCCCGCGGACGAATTCACACCTTTTCCCGAGACTTGTATCTCACCCCATATATCCGAGCATAAGTCCCAGTGTGGCACTCAAAACCTATACCAGAGAATAAGTCCCTGTGAGGCACTCGAATCGCTCAGTTCTACCGGAGTGGGTGTCTGAGACGTGCAAAACAGAGAGAAAACTCCTGTGTAGCCATCTTATTCCGAAGAGGATAAAGATAGATAAGTTAGACACAGTTGATTGCCCTAGCTCCCGTTGTCCTTGTCGAAAGAAGTTCTATAAACGAGCCCAGGAAAGGTTGTGGTGAACTATCCTGTGTATAAACCAAAGAAATAAGCCTAGCCTAGCTTTGAGGTCGATTGCCCTAGCTCCCTCGTTCTAGTTTGATTGAAATACGCCTCGTTGGTTGATTGCAAAGAAATAAGCCTAGCCTAGCTTCGAGGTTGATTGCCCTAGCTCCCTTGTTCTAGTTTGATTGAAATACGCCTCGTTGGGTCGATTGCCCTAGCTCCCCTTCGTTGTAAAACACCCCATCTATAAAATCCATACAAGGTCGATTGCCCTAGCTCCCATTGTCCTAGTGTTTGATAAAGAAGTTTGAAGTACATACGAGGTTGATTGCCCTAGCTCCTTCGTCACTGTTGTAATAACATATAGTCTAGCTCGAGACGGTCAATTGCCCTAGCTCCCGTTCTCACTAGCACCCGAGAAAGAAGTCAGCCCACATCTATAAAACCATAAACATAAAACGCAGTTGAGCCCTAGCTCCTGTAAAAGAAACATAAAAGCTAAAGAACCCGCGGAACCTTTGACAACGCACCCTCGCACCCTTTATAAATATTTGATACGGCGGTACCATACGAACAAGTCTAACTAAGATTTAGTCTTTGTTTTGTTTTGGTTGTGGTTTAGTGTAGATCACGCACACTGCGCATTATCGTGCCACTCTTCGGTGAGTTCACTGAAGTTGTTGTCATAGTAGTTCTGGGCCCAGTCCTGAACGTTTGCGCCTCGCATATAGGACAAGGCAATGTTGATCTTTTTGTCATCCGAGCTTATCCCATTACGTGGATCTCTGAGGTAAAAGAACAGCTGGCGTTGCCATTCTTTGAACTGCCGTTTGTCTCCATTGAACTCAAATGGTTTCTTTATGAAAGACTTGGTGCCTTTGCGGGGAGGGGGAGTGTCATTGTTGTTATTGTTGCGGGGCTGAGAGGAGCCCGAAGCAACAGGGGAGGTAGGAGCCATGGAGAATGGATTGAAGTCTGATGGGAGATTGGCTTCGGAAATGGAAGAGGCGTGAGAATGCGGTGAGGGGGTGTTAGCAGGGGGAGTTCGGGGAGGACTGATCGGCAGATATCGCGGATCGTTGTATGTCTCATTGATGGTATGGTTGTAGCGGTGTTGGCAGGGCTGGTACTCGCAATGTTTCCAGTTCTTCTGGGTGTCTTCCCAACTGACGTCTGAGCTGTCTTCTGTGCGGAGGGAGTGTACTGCTCCTTCACAACTAGATCTGATCGGGGATGCGGGCCTCAATCCACTGAACACGGTTGTTACACGCTCAACGAGCTGGTCAAAAAGTGGTTTGGTGTCTTGTTCTGCCGTAATAGCTATTGACTCTTTCTTGCTGAGTAAAACGAGCTGGCCTTAACTCGGAATGGCCCAACGTTCCTTGTCGCAGTAACCCTTCTCCAAAGATCAGGTATAAATCACTGCTTTCAAGCTACCACTGCACGGCGTGTTGGTCTCAACGTTACGCGCCCTTTTTAAGCAGTTAGGGAAACACAGAGGTTTAACCCAATGGTGCAATTACTCGGATTGAGAGCGGATAGTTGTTGGAGAAAGAAAAGGAAAATAAGATCCAAGCAAGCACCGTCCTTCCCTCAAGGACAGTGTAGAGAAAATGTAGGTATGTGAGGTTAGAGACTTACGTAGTACCTGGTACGGGTAGAACGTATAGGATGTGTGATATGTTGTGTGGGGGGAGCTTCTGGATGTGACAGGTGACGGGGAGGATAGCTTCGATCTTCTGTTAGCGACCGTACTCAACTACTGAGATATAGCAGCCAGGGCCCTCAGTAAAGCGTAAGTCAGGTGTCACAGCAAGGTCTAAGACTGGGAAAAGGATAGATTGCAGAAAAAGGAAGAGTACAGGAGAGTAAACGAGATCAAAGCTAAGGAACTACTGGTAAAACTATCTACTATATATACTGTCGAGCCGTGGCTGCGCCTAAGCCCTTAACCCTGGTAGTGCATAAGTATTGCATCGTATGCATGTGTAAGGTAGTTGCTGAGTTGTAGGTAAGTACTAAACAATCCGTCATACCATAATCGTACTGCGAGCCTTGTGCCTGAATATATGTGTAACTGATGACAAAGGTAAATGTCAGATCCGGAGTTGCGGATAGCGGATAGAGCATAGATTATGCGGACGTGTCATCCTGAGGTATAAGTACTTCCGTCTTCTGCTAAGTCTTGATACATCCTTCTATACTTCCGTGCGGGTTTTGTATGATATGCCTAATACTTTCTCCTCATATATTTCTCCTATCTTCCTCATTTCATATATATATTATTTTCCAGGTGATTGCATCCCTCAGAACTCTATCTACGTTCTGAGGGTACGTGCATTCTTATTTCTACTTTCTCTTTTACTTACCATATTCTACAGTCGTGTACTTACGTAGGAACTAGGTAAAGAGAACTCTATCTACGTTCTGAGGTCGTGTACTTACGTAGGAACTAGCAAATCTAACAGATTCACAGTCAGAATTGCGAGAACGATTCCTAGATTGACACCTACCTTGAACTTCCCATGTCGTCCAATCCTAGCGCCCTTCCTAATCTTATCACATTCCCCGAGGACAAACAGCTTGTCGGGCTCAGTAACTGGGCTGTCTTTCGTGACCACGTCCAAAGTGTTGCCAGGTCCGCTGGGCTTAACGGCTACCTCAATGGTACAATAACAGCCCCTATCCCCGTCGCCACTGCTTCCAACATAGCTCCTGTCGTTACACCCGTTAACTCTCGAACTCCTACACCAGAGGAGTGGGAGCTCCATGATACTTGTCTTGCAGGAATTGTTTTCCAAAACATCAAAGATCCTCGCTCTATTGGAGTCACTCAGGACATGACTTCAAATGTTATGTGGATTGCATCTACTGGCAAGTACAAGAACAGTTCTGCTGCGGCTCAGACGCTTGCAACGGAACAAATCCAGCAATACAAATACACTGCGGGGACTGCATTTGAGGACTATTTCAAGGGTTTAGGATCACTCCGAAAGTCCGCAAATGATGTCGGCTGCAACATTACCAACGACGATCTCCGTTCTCGGTTCTTTACCTCCCTTCCGCGAGATTACCTTTGGATCTTGCAGAACCATGGTGCATGTTCCTTCCCCGACCTGAAGAAGCACCTTATCGAGTATGATATGATGGTGGAATCTGTGAATCACATTGCCGAGTCAACCACGGTCCCGAACACTCTCGTATCTTTGGCACAATCATCCATTATTTGCGATAACTGCAAGAGGACTGGGCATGTAAAGAAAAACTGCTGGGCTCATGGCGGGGGGAGTGAAGGAAAGGCGCCTTGTTGGTATCGTGCTCTAAAAGGAATGGAACCTTCTGCCGCATCAACTTTTCCTTCTGATAACACTTCAACCGTGTCCGCCATCGCCACCGCTGTTACTTCTGCTCCTGTCACTGCCGCTGCCGCTGTATATGATTTCAGCAATGCCAAACCGGAAGGTATGGGCGAGTCGCTGCATCACCATTCTCCTCCTGACGTACTGGTGTACAGATTGGAACCAGAAGCTATTGTCCTGGTGAATATGTCAGAGAGTGGTGTATGTAGCACGCCTTCCTACGTACCTTCTGTTGGCAGTTACAATATGAATGGTACCCCTACTTTCATTGACAGCGGAGCATCGCACTGGTGTATTCAAAATCGGGATCGTTTTGTGAGCTACAGGCAGGCACAATCTACACAGACTGGTCGGTTAGCGACAGATGGAGCAAACGGCTCCTTCAAAATTGAAGGCTATGGGATAGCCAAAATTATTGTCAGGACTGCTGAGGGGTCAGTAAACCGTCTACGTTTCCCTGCCTCACATACACCTACTTTTGGAATGAATCTTCTTTCGCTTCCGGCAATGGATCGGAAAGGATTCCGTGGTGTCTGGGGGAATGGAAAAATTGAGGTTCAGGACCCTGCTTCTATGAAAGTCATAGTTGACGGTATGTTAGCAGGGCGCCGTGGCGGTCACGGATTATATCAGGTTCAAGTGGTAGACTCAGTTGATAAACCACCCACCTATGCCTCCAAAGTGCATTGCTCGGACCTCCACCAAGCGATTGATGGCAGCTATGCACTCGCTACGTCTGGACGCTCCCGTTCTAAGCCGTGCTCACTCAAAATGTGGCATACTCGTTTTGGGCATGCCAATATCAACCTCATCCGTCTTATGGCAAAACAGGAAATTGTCACAGATTTCCCCATAATCATCTATGACTGTCATTACTCATTACTTTATTGTCATCTCCTGATCTTATCTTTTATCTTTTATCTTATCCATCTGATTAACTTTATATAGAAGTATATAGAAGGGCTAGACCCTCAGGCACTGCTTCACACATCTGCTTACTGATGTGCTTACTGATCTTACCTGGGTCCACATGTGACTGCTTACTGATCTGCTTACTGATCTGCTTACTGATCACTTACTGATTTGCTTACTGATCTGCTTACTGATCTGCTTACTGATCTGCTTACTGATCTGCTTATTGATCTGCTTACTGATCCTACCATGTGACTGCTTATTGATCCTGCTGACTGATGGTGTACCCTGGGTAGAATAGATTGCTACATGTATATAAGTAGATGAGTCTGTGGCTGGAACCCCCAGACTTAAGAACATTGTTTCTTTGCTTCAAAGACTTATCCTTGCTACACTCTTGATTGATTTCATTCCCCAAACCTCTGCAACACATCAGGTGAGTATTGAGATTTGTAATAGTTTCTTAAGTCTTGCTTCTTTGCTGCTTGCTGTTCAAGGACAGTGAGTAGAGCCTTTGTTTACAGGTGTGCAGTCAGTCTGCTTGTTTGGGCTCTGGGGGACTCTTGGACACTGTTGCTGAAAGGGGCAGTTGTTCCACTGGATAATGGTGTACTTCCTACTCTGTGGGGGGTGTGGCTACTTTTCTAAGTTTCCACCTTGGCACCTTGTCCTTTACTTGCCGGACCACAGGCGTAAGTGGCATGCTGCTGTGACTTTTGTTACAACAGGGCTTGATGCATGTATCCCTGCTAAAGGAGCATGTTTTCTATCATGTATCTGACTCTTAGGAGTTAGTGACGATGGGCTAGCCTTGGGCAGAGTGGACAGTGTGTAATACACTTCCTGCTTGCTGTGTTAGGTCACACAGAGATCCCCCATCCCTTCAAGACATCAAGACTTGCACACCAACATTGGTTTTTCCTTTCCTCCATGTACTTTGTCTGCTGAAAAGGGACACTGTGCTGATGCCATTTTTATTTTGCCAGACTTATCATGGTTGCCAACAAATCCAACAAATCCACTGCTCCACCTTACATCCTTGCCTTAGACAAGTCTACCTATAGATATGTCAAGCTCCCTTGGATGATCAAGAAACAGTTCAGAAAAGCTGGAGCAACACCTCGCCCTAAACAGCCTATCCTTTATCCCAAAGCCCAGCACCCTGGTCTCTCTCCTGCTGACAATCTTAGAATTTTAGCAGAAAGGAGGAGTGACCATAGCAACCTTCAGCTCCTTGATCGCCTTTGGACTGAAAGAGCTCGCCTTATCCACAGGATTGAACATCCTCCCACTCCACTCACACCACTTCCTCTTCATGAACGCTTATCTTCACCATCTCCTGTCCACATTCCTCCTCCTCTTCCTTCCACTCTCCACTTTCACCGCTCTAAGATCCTGAAAAGGACTCAAGAATTTGAAGGTATGCTCCTGGCCACTGTCACCCGCTTGGAGCCTATCTTTGAGAGGCTGAAGGATGAAGACTTACTCCAGGACTCTGGACGATCAGTCAGAGTGTCTGAAACAGTCAGGGATGATTTATGGAGATGGTATGATAGATTACAGGATCTGAGTGATGATCTAAAGAACTTGGGAAGATTGTTCACCAATGCAGAGTGGAGAAACTTAAGAGGGGCTTTGAAAAGAATTGGGAAGGTTAGCTTTGAGAAAGTTGACTCTAGGCTACAAGAAATTTGTTTGGAATTGGCACAGTTAAAAATCACATTACCATAGATAGTCTTTGGTACAATGGCAATATTTAATCTTTTTCTTTCTCACTTTAAATTTGTGTTGTTTAAGTTACATATCATTGACTTGGACACATCAGAAAAAATGTCTTCTTTCAACTATGAAAACTATGAACCTTTGATTCAAATGGAAGATGTTCAGAACTGGGACACTAAAGTAACCAACAATGTTAATATGGAGGCCATTGGGTTCACTACTCATGAACAAGTGAATCAATTTGGTCTTCTCTTCAGAAATGCCCATGAGACCACCATAGAGACAGTCAAAAATTATGTTGACAATCATATGGGAGAGTCTACAGAGCATATGAATGAGGCCTTTGATGTTATCTACAACAGCCATGTAGCATTGAAAGAAGAAGTTAAAAATCTACGTCAAATCATTGAGACACAGGCTGAACTTCTGAAAGCCTATAAATCTCAGATTGACAAACTTCCTGCTGATGCTGGCTCTGGATCACTTAGAGGACTCAAAGTACCTGAGCCTCCTACCTTCTCTGGAACAGACAATAAAATGTCCTTAGAAGATTGGGTAAATCAGGTTGCACTGTATTGTTCCTCAGCAGGGATTTTTACAGATCATCAAAAGATTGTCACAGCCCTCACAAGGCTACGATCTCCTGCTACAACCTATATGAGGAAATACTTTGATAACAACCGATTAGGCAAGGACTTAGGTTCTTGGGAACATTTCATTGAAGAGTTGAATGCCATTTATGGCAGAAGAGACAGTGAAGAAGGAGCTAAAGAAGAGATTAGTTTGCTTTGGACCAACAAAGAGTTAGCCAATAAGGACTTTATCAAATATGCTGAACAATATAGAACACTGGCACGCCTTGTTGAATATGAGGATAAAATCCACATTGACAAACTCAAGGCTGTTATTTCTAAAGATCTGCGAAATGCGATTGTTATGTTTGAAGTATCAGGAAAACTTCCTACAGATTGGGAACAGTACCTAGAATTACTTCTAGCAGCATATAAGGCCTTACATCCAGAAAAGGTCAAAAGTACCATCTTTGGCAATAACCACGGCAAAAGTAATACTGGCACAACAGACCCAAATGCAATGGAGATAGATGCAGCAAAAAAGACTAAGGGTAAACACACAGAACAGGTTAATTCCCAAGAGGCAAAAAATAAGTACTGCCAAATCTGTCATGGGAAAGGCTTTAAACTTAAATCCAAGAGTCACAATACTGTTCACTGCTGGGATAAGCCTGGGAATGAAAGTAAAAAACCTGCACCCAGAATGTCTTCATCATCTTCTGCACCTGGGCACAGTTACAAAGGAGGACAGTCTGCAAAAGGAGGGAAACAATCCTTCAAAGCACGACTGATGGAATTATTTGATGAGTTTGATAATGAGCCAGCGCCCCCAGCTGCAGCTCTTAATGTCAACTCTGCGAGTATCCCCGAAATTGTTGAACCTTCACTTGCCGCAAAGGAAGTGACTGCATCAGTCGATGAAGTGCAGGCTAAAAAAGCGGGACCTTCTAGACCCAGATGGGCTAAAAGTCAACAAATCGAAGTGGATTTTCCCAAAGGACTGTAGAGGAGACCGCCTGCGATCTACAGTCAGGGAGTAGTATACCTATCAGCACTGATAATAGTCAATCAGATAGAGTAGTACTGGAATCTTGTGTAAATAATATTGCTCGCAACAAGAAATTCTCTTTTAGAGTTCCAGTTACACTTTGGGTATATGGCGCAAAAGCGCAGGCTGAGGCTCTTGTTGACTCTGGGCCACAACAAACTTCATCGACAGACATTTTGTTGAAAGAAATCACCTGGTAACAGATAAATTGGCTAATCCATATGATGTTAAAAACGCAGATGGAACGCCCAATGTTGCAGGACAAATTAAGGAGTATGTCCGCGCTTATCTTCAAATTGGCTCACATAAAACACGCCAATATCTCTATGTCACTGAACTTGGAGATAAAGATATGATGATAGGATATTCCTACCTGTATCAACATAATCCAGAAATTAACTGGAGAACAGGGGAATGGGCGTTTACCAGGTGCCCAGAAGCATGTGCTGCTAGAGCCCATAAAATTAATATTGAGGAAGCAGGAGCTGAAGAGCTTTCTCTTGATGAGGAATTTCTAGAGGACTCCTTACTGGACAACATAGGAGAGGAAGACTCAGAAAATCCCTATATCCGTTGGGCTGACATGCACCAACCCAATGAATATTCTCAAGCTGCTGTAATTGCTTCAATGTTTGATGGAAAGGACATTGATGAAGAAGAGCTTGAGGATGATGAGGACACCACTAAGTGGAAGTCACTTATACCACCATGGCTCTATGAGTTTGGTGATATTTTTTCAAAGAGAAAATCAGAGCGGATGCCTGAACGTAAACCATACGACCATCCAATTGAGTTTATGGAAGGTGTTCCACTACCAAAACCTGCAAAGGTTTATCCACTGTCTCTAAAAGAAAGAAATTCTTTAGATGAATGGATCAATGAGGAACTTCAAAAGGGTTATATAAGACCATCCAAAAGTCCTATTTCAGCACCATTCTTTTTTGTCAAAAAACATGATGGATCTCTGAGACCAGTAATGGACTACAGAGCACTCAATGATATCACTGTAAAAAACCGCTATCCTATTCCTCGCATCTCAGATTTAATTGATGCTCTAAGTCATGCATCTATTTTTACTAAGATTGACTTACGGTGGGGATATAATAATGTCCGCATACGTGAAGGTGACGAATGGAAAACTGCGTTTGTTACAAGAAGAGGTCTTTTTGAGACTACTGTCATGTATTTTGGTTCTTCCAATGCACCAGCAACATTCCAGGCTATGATGAATACCATTTTGACAGATTTAATTCAAGATGGGAAAGTTATGGTATATTTGGATGATATTCTGATCTTTGGAAATGACAAAAAAGAGCATAGAGAAGTAATTAAAGAAGTGCTGAAAAGGCTTCAAAAGAATGATCTCTATGCTAAAGCTGAAAAATGTTTCTTTGAAAAAGAGAGCATTGAATATCTTGGTATGATTATATCAAAGGGACATGTAGAGATGGATCCTAAAAAATTAAATGGAGTTCTTGAATGGCCAGTACCAACAAAAGTGAAGCATGTACAAGCTTTTTTAGGCTTTGCAAACTTTTACCGCAGGTTTATCAAAGACTTTGCAAAATTGGCTAGGCCACTCACTGATCTTACTAAAAAAGAACAACTATGGGTATGGGATGATGAACAACAGGAAGCATTTGAGGCGCTGAAAAAGGCCTTTACAACAGCTCCTATTCTTCGAATTCCTGATGATACAAATCCTTTCCGACTGTCCACAGATGCAAGTGATTTTGCAGTCGGAGCTGTTTTGTCTCAACTGGATCCAAATGATAACTTATGGCATCCAGTTGCCTTCTACTCAAAGTCACTCGGTGTTCATGAAAGAAACTATGAGATTTATGACAAAGAGTTGCTTGCAATTATAAGAGCATTAGAAGAGTATAGACACTACTTGGAAGGTCATCCAGAGAAATTTGAAATATGGTCAGATCATCAGAATTTGACTTACTTTAAATCAGCCCAGAAACTCACTAGAAGACAAGCACGGTGGGCTCTGTATCTCACAAGATTTAATTATTCCTTATGGCATAAGCCTGGGAAAACAATGCAAGCTGAAGACCCTCTGTCCAGGAGGCCAGATCATGAGGAGGGGGTACACCTCGATAATGAAAACACAATCTTACTTAAACCTGAATTTTTTGCTATTCAGGCTCTTGAGGCTGCTCATGAATCACCTATCAATGATGATCAAATTCTTAGGGAGGTCAAAGAAGCTTTGCTATCTGATGAAGTTACAAAGGATTATCAGTCCTTACTGAAATCAGGCCCAAGAGAGTTTAAAAAATCTCTTGAGGAATGGAATTATGAAAATGGACTCTTACTCTATAGAGGCAAAGTCTATATTCCAAAAAGTGCAAATGAACACTTACGACGTAGAATTGTATATATCCATCACGACTTGATATCTGCTGGACACCCTGGCAGATGGAAAACTTATGAACTGGTGACAAGAAACTACTGGTGGCCAGGACTATCAATGTTTGTTAAAAATTATGTCACAGGCTGTGATACCTGTCAGCGGATGAAAAATCGCCCACATCAACCATATGGATTTTTACAACCCAATGAGGTGCCTAACGGGCCTTGGGAAATTATTTCCATTGATTTGATCACTCAACTGCCAAAAGCTGGAGACTATAATGCAATCTGTGTTGTAGTAGACAGACTCACCAAGAGAGCACGCTTTTTTCCTATTACAAATAATTTTACAGCAAGGGATCTTGCTCATCTTTTATTTGACAAGATTTATCCATTACATGGACTGCCCTTTCAGGTTATATCTGACAGAGGTGTTCAGTTTGCTGCTGAAATATTTCAGGAATGGTGCAAAATCCTTGGAATAAGGTCAACCATGTCTACTGCATATCATCCTCAAACAGATGGACAGACAGAAAGAGTTAACCAGACTTTGGAACAGTATGTTAGATGCTATGTGGACTATAATCTTAGCAATTGGCACAAACTGCTGAGCACTGCTGAGTTTGCCTATAGCAATCAAGCACATGAAGGGACAAAACATAGTCCATTCTTCTTGGAGTATGGGAGACATCCAAGAGCAGGCCCAACACTCTTAAAACAAGGAGTGTCTGTTGACCTAAATGACATTGTACAACAAAGAGTTGAAGCCCAGGAGCAAGCAAAAGCTGCCCTGAAGTTAGCTGCTGAACGTATGAAGTGGTACTATGACAAAGGAGTTAAAAATATTCCTTGGAAAGCTGGAGATAAAGTTATGCTGAATCTCAGAGACTATCAAACTACTCAGAGGGCATTTCAACCTAGATATGAAGGACCATTCAAAATTATTGAAAAGTTGTCTGAAGTAACATTTTTACTAGACTTGCCACCTCAGTACCGTCATATCCACCCAGTCTTTCATGCAAGCAAACTGGACACCTACAATGAGTCAAATATTGTTGGCCAAACAGCACCAACTCCACAACCACAAATTATTAATGGTCACAAGGAGTGGGTTGTTGAAAAAATATTACAACACCGAGTTCGAGGTAAAACTACGGAGTATCTTGTTCGATGGAAGGGATTTACCAGAGATCATGACACCTGGGAACCTACAAAAAATCTACGCAATGCAGTGGAGAAAGTTAAAGAGTATAAAAAAGAAAATTTGGCTGCAAGAAGTATTGAAATTGATAACTTCTCAACGGAGCTCGAATCAGAAGAGGGGGTATTGTCACAGATTTCCCCATAATCATCTATGACTGTCATTACTCATTACTTTATTGTCATCTCCTGATCTTATCTTTTATCTTTTATCTTATCCATCTGATTAACTTTATATAGAAGTATATAGAAGGGCTAGACCCTCAGGCACTGCTTCACACATCTGCTTACTGATGTGCTTACTGATCTTACCTGGGTCCACATGTGACTGCTTGCTGATCTGCTTACTGATCTGCTTACTGATCACTTACTGATTTGCTTACTGATCTGCTTACTGATCTGCTTACTGATCTGCTTACTGATCTGCTTATTGATCTGCTTACTGATCCTACCATGTGACTGCTTATTGATCCTGCTGACTGATGGTGTACCCTGGGTAGAATAGATTGCTACATGTATATAAGTAGATGAGTCTGTGGCTGGAACCCCCAGACTTAAGAACATTGTTTCTTTGCTTCAAAGACTTATCCTTGCTACACTCTTGATTGATTTCATTCCCCAAACCTCTGCAACACATCAGGTGAGTATTGAGATTTGTAATAGAAATGGTCAAGGGTCTTGAAGTTTCTGACTTTGTTCTTTGTGGTAAATGTGAAGTATGCCTACTTGCTAAGGCAAAAAGGAAACCGTTTGATGACATAGTCATTCCATCCTCGGAACCTCTGGATCGCATTAGCCTTGACCTTTGGGGTCCCGCTCGTACAAAAAGCCTCGGCGGTGCTTACTATATGCTCCTAGCCTGTGATGACGGTACTGGTATCCCCTTCCCCTACTTCCTCGCCAACAAGGAAGGTCCAACTGTCCTTCGTAACGTTGAACACTTTGTGACCATGGCCGAAAGACAAACCGGACAAAAGCTTCGCGTTATACGAATTGATATGGGCCGTGAGTTTGACAACAAACAAATGGACGCTTGGTGTGCAGCTCACGGAATTCTAATTGAGAAAATCCCGAAAGCTTTGTCGGCGGCAAATGGGCAAGTTGAGCGAGCAAATGGCACAATTATTGAGGGTGTCCGGGCCATGCTTGAGGACTCGGAGTTAGATCATAGGTTCTGGGCTGAAGCGGCAAGTGCTTACCACTACATTCGAGGCATGCTCCCTAATGCTTGCCATCCCGGAATTATACCTTGGGAGAAATGGTACGAGGCAAAACAAACCCGAGTAAATGTGTCACATTTACAACGTTGGGGGTGCCGAGCCTGGGTGACAGATTTGGACAGAACCAATGGGAAACTTGGTCGACAGGCGTGGGAGGGCAGGCTAGTGGGATACATTGGACGCCGTGGATACCAAATCTGGGATCCAGTTCAAAAGGGTGTTTATCCTGTACGCGACATTGAGTTTGAAGAAGGGACTGTGAGACGGACCCTGAGTGCCGAGAGTGCGGGGTTTGATGTCGACGTCAAACCAGCGACTCCGGCCCGGCTCGACGTGATTCTCGCAGAGGTAACTGACGGTACTGCAGTTAACCCTCCTCCTTCTGTTCCATCCCCCGAAATTGAGGCTACTGCTCCCGCTGCTATGGCACCGCTACGTCGCTCTGAGCGTATTTGCACGGCTTCTTGCTGACAACTGGAGTCGGAGGAATACTTGGAGGGTGAAGCAAGGGGAAAGGCGGAGGAATTGGCAAATGCTATTGTACTAGCTAGCACCGTCAAAGGGGGAGGAGAGGTTAGTATACCAAAGTCCTTTGCAGACACCATAAAAGAACCCAACCTATGGATGCCGCCTATGGTATCCGAGATCGACTCTCTTCAACAACGCAAATGTTGGACATTGGTGGAGAGACCAAAGGATGCAAGGGTTCATGGGATGTGGGTATATGACTTGAAGGTTGACGGTGAGGGCGTTGTTGTTAAGAGGAAGGCAAGGTATGTGGCGCGGGGAGACATGCAGATACCTGGGGTAGACTTCGACAAGAGCTGGTCAATGGTCGCTCGCTTTGAATCTGTCCGTCTTCTTATCGGAATTTGCGCTCAGAATCAATTGCGCACTTGTCAATGGGACTTTTCGACCGCGTATTTAAATGGGCACTTACCAGAATCTCCGCCGGTATACATGAATCAGCCTACCGGTTTTGCTGTCAAGGGGGAGGAAGATAAGGTTTGTCTCATGCATAAACCTTTGTATGGGATGTCACAAGCTGGGCATATATGGTACAAAGAGCTCGAACAACAGTTCCGCAATATGGGGTTTAAATCTTTGAAGGCTGATCCGTGTATTTGCTACCAAAGGGACACCACCACAAATGAGTTTTCCATTGCTTCTGTACACACTGACAATGTATTCAGTGGCTCGACGTGCGCGACAAAAATGTGCTTGTCGGACTTACCATTGAACATTTTCCGAACGGCGCTATCGGGATATCTCAAGCCCCCTTTTTCCGGAACGCCTTTCGATACTTCGATCTTACCGACCAGCTTTTCCCCATAGATACTCCGCTACCTCCCAACTTCTCTCTCAATCCTCTGGAAACTCAATCCGAAAACGACGTCATATTTATGCGGGGCAAACCGTATTGAGCAATACTCGGATGCTGTTGGTGGGGCGCTAGCTGTACGCGTCCAGATATTTTCTTTGCCTGCTTAATCCTTTCCACGGTTCAAAACGCGCCAACTCGAAATCATTGGAATCTACTTATCAAATTATGCCGCTATATCAACACGACAATTGACTACGGAATTGTTTATCGTGCGGGCACCACCACCAATATCAAGCCAGTCGGCTATGTTGATGCTGACTGGGCAGGAGATTGGGTCACTCGTAAGTCAATATCTGGCTATATATTTCTTGTGAATGGGTCCCCTGTATCGTGGTCGTGCAAGCGACAGACGGGAGTAGCCCTGTCGTCCACCGAGGCCGAGTACATCTCGTTGTGTTGAGGTGTTCAGCAGGCTATGTGAATCAGGAGCTGGCTAGAGGAGATTGAGCTAGGCATCGAGGGGGAGCCATTGCCCACCATGTGCGATAATCTCGGGGCAATCAGTATTTCGGAAACAAATCGGGAGCACAACCTTTCGAAACATATTGACACAAAATATCTTTTCACTCGAGATATTGTTGAAAAGAACAGAGTTGCAATCTTTCCTGTCTCGAGTTTGCAAAACCTGGCCAACATAATGACGAAATCCCTTCCTAAGGACAAGCATTGACGGATTGTTTCAGCTCTGGGATTGGATTGGAGATCTCAGGACGTCAGGGGGAGTGGTCAGATCCGGAGTCGCGGATAGCGGATAGAGCATAGATTATGCGGACGTGTTGTCCTGAGGTATAAGTACTTCCGTCTTCTGCTAGGTCTTGATACATCCTTCTATACTTCCGTGCGGGTTTTGTATGATATGCCTAATACTTTCTCTGTTATAGCCATGCACACGGACCCGCACGGACCCGCTCTTGGACCCGGTAACTATTCTTTCATTATCATCTTAACAATGTTTCCATTACATATTCACAATCATTCAATGACCTACATCTTTGATTTACTGATACTTCACTTTCACAAGTTTTCCTTATTATGGTTATAGTGTCATTATGATGATTCCGTATACGGCCCGGATCCGTAGTATATAAAGACTTGTAAACCACGTAGTATGTTTCCAAGTCTAAAATCAACTTAGCTGGTTCTACTCGTTATTCCTACTTGTACAGAGAAGGAAAACACTCAACGTGCCTCGTTGCATCCGACTCGGCTCCGCTCCTCGTCTTCAACGAGTTAGTCCTAGTGACAACACTCCGTTGTTACTGTCACCTCCTATCAGACTTAGCACTTCCCAATCAGATCCCTTCGGATCCGACGCTTCGTCGGACTGGGCTTAACAGTATTTTAGACTTCCTTCTCTGTATCAATGACTGAGTCAAATCCCATCCTCACCTCTATTCCGGACAATGAAGATTACAAAGAGGAACCCACTCACATCATCGAAACAACACAACTCGACAACGATGGTTCCCCAATCACTACTCGTATCCGTACTTCTGGAATAGCTCGTAATGTATTTGGAGAAGGTTATGTTGGTATGGTTCGAGTATCCGGTCAACCACGTCCGCGCGGCGCCGCTCCTTTTTCATCTCGAGCACCGACTGGAACCCGTTACACTATCCCTCCAATAATTCCTTTGCCGACCTCACCACAAACTCCTATTCAACAATCTACCCCTCGACGTACTACATCAGTCACATTCGATGACGATGGTTGGTATGAGCGAACGGAGCCAACGGATGAAATTGTCCTCGCCCAAACCAATAAAGGAAAAGGTCGAGAGTATCAAGACAAAACTAATAAGTCGGATCCAGGGGATCCGGGAGATCCAGATGATGGACCTCCAGATGATGATCCGCCGGGAGGTGGAAATCCTCCAGGTGGCAATCCTCCCATTCCTCCAAGAGGTCCTTCGAGAGGAGGTCCTCCAATTGGCGGCCCTCCGGGTGGTGGCCCGCCTGGTGGCGGTTCCGCTTTGGGCCCGTTAGGTCCACTCCCATTCCCTTCCAATAACAACACTTTGCAACTCTTTCTTCAAGCCCTCATCGGACTTAACAATACTCTCTCTTCCATGAAGGGAGGAGAGACCAAATCCAAAGTCCGAGCCCCCAACGTCTTCGACGGATCCAACCGGAACAAACTACGACCTTTTCTTGTCACAGTCCAATTAAACATCAATGATCAACTTCAGTATTTTGACACTGATGAAAAGAAAATCTCGTTTGTACTCTCCTATCTTTCCGGTCGAGCCCTATCCTGGTTTGAACCAGAAATCCTTAATCCGAATCTCCTCAATCCTCCCGCATGGCTTTTCTCTTTTGAAAAGTTTATAACGGAATTACAGGAAAACTTCGGACCCTTCGATCCGATCGGAGATGCCGAGGAATCCTTGAACAAGTTACGAATGGATAATTCCGAAAGAGTCATCGGATACAATACCAAATTCAATGCTTACGCAGCCTTAGTCGACTGGAACAATTTGGCTCTCCGATTTGTATACAGGAAAGGTCTAGCTCCGCGTTAACGCGCAGTGCGTGGGATCACTACTACCACAACCCAAAACCAAAACTAAACCCAAAATGTATTTAGGTAAGTTAGGACAGGTTCCGCCTTATCAAATTTTATAAAGGTGCGAGTGTGCTTGTCAAAGGTTACGCGGGTTCCGCAAGAATCTATCACTTTTAATGTTTTCTTTATATCCACAGGAGCTAGGGCTCAACTGAGTAGACGTTCGACTACGATGTAGCCTAACTAGGTTTTTATATAACTTTGTATCGCTTTTAGTCGAAGTAGAGGCGCACTGGCCTTTCTAACTTAAACTAAACTCGAAACGGACTTGTGCCAGTGACGAAGGGGCTAGGGCTCAACTTCCTCGTATGGACTTTTGGATAGATCAACAAAGGGGGGCAAGGGCTCAACTTCCCAACAAAGATAGGACAACTTTTGGTAGATACGCGGTCTAGTTCACCACAACCTTGACCGGGCAAATTTCGTAACTTTTCTTTTCTTATTGGCTATACAGGAGTTTTCCCGCTGGTTTGCACTTCTCAGATGCCCACTCCGGCAGATACTGAGCAAAATATAATATAAGGTGAGATCCGCACTGGGTAATCTAAAGTTAGGATACATACGTGCGGAATATATATACTGTAAAAATAATAAATAATATTAAAATCCTCAAACTTCAAACAATATTCAAGAAAATGTTGAAACGTCGACTCCAATTCCACTCCCAGGTAAACCGATCACCTGGATAGTCCTTCCTAACTAGTTTTCGTAGGATTCTTCCATTTCGAGTAAAAGGTCCGACGGATCGGATGGTTAAACGGATCGGCTAACTTGTCCAGAGTTGGTTTAGAGTGTCTTGATAATTCATTTAACCTTTGGATATACTCCAGCTTCTAGTTCCGCATGGTGACACGAGTCATAACTGATCTGGCATCGGAATGTCGGTACCGGTCCTTGTGAACTATGGCCTAGCTCGCCCAATGTACTTGGACGTACTCTCAACAATTCCTCCGTTGAGTGCCGAAGTATCCTAGCTTCTCATTACATATCTTCTAATGTATGTCGCATATATCGACACTTAAGTCATATTATATCATGTCATTTCAATTCTTTGGCTGTTCGTTCCATTTGGTACAAGTACTCAGTATCATCGAATAACATTTCGGGTGAAACCAAGTTTAGGACTCAATAAGAGCCACTGGAATAAGTGCCACGTGTTAAATAGCCTCGCAGGTCTTCGATCCCTTGATACGAAGCAAGTAACTAGCTCATATATGAGACCCTTGGCGGTTTATGGGTGAGTCTGCTAACTTTCGAGAGTTAGGACCAAGTTCTCCTAAGCCATCTTATACGAAGATGTGTATGGTTTACCATCGACCAAGGTAAACATAGTTAGGACGCATGGTCCAATCCTTGATTAATCGCATACATAGTTGCCTAGCTTGTTAGCTGATGACTAGGGCTCGTCTCAGCTCTCAAGTATACTTTCCTAACTTAGAAAGTCGTACTTTGGATGATTTCACGCATGAACGCAAATTAATCGCATCAGCGTATTAAAGATGATCTAAAAAATATTACAGAACATCGGAATCTTTGGATTTTCAAAACTCAAATCGCAGAGTTGGATAACAAGTACTGGAAACAAGTCCATGAAAGGAAAGTCGAAGCTTGGACGCATCCCGCGTCCGCTCCTCCTAAACTTGGTAAAAATTCTTCAAATTCTAACCAAGTTCATACCACAACAACCGTTTCATCCACTTCGTTGACATCCGGATCCGGCTCTAAGCCGAATCCATCTCCGAAATCTCCTCCTGCCAACTCACCGAAACCCTGGTTGGATAAACTAGGTAAAGACGGTCGTCTTTCCAAAGCCAAGAAAAAGCGTCGGAAAGATAAAGGTCTTTGTTCATACTGTGGTGGAAACCACAAGTTGGAAGATTGTGATAGAAGGAAAAAGAATTTGGAAAGGAAAGGTAGAGGAGGTACAATTTCCAAAGCTAGTCCTTCCGCGCCCGCTCCGGGGCCGGGAAATTAGCGCGCAGCTCTGATTCCTCAGCACAAGATTGGAGTTGCGTTAACCGAGATCGTGCTTTCCTAGAGGTAACCCTTAATGCTGCCGCTCATTCATTGAACTCTCTTATTAAATCTCTTTTTACTTCACATCCGATTTCACATTCTTCATTGGAATTATCTACACTTATAGACTCAGGTTCTTCCAATAATTTCATTGATTCAAAATTTGTACATACGCATTCCTTGAGTACCATAAAAATTCCTCCAGTAAAACTTTGATTACTCGACGGATCCTACGGGTCCGTCATATCCGAAAAATTATCGCTTCCAATTTCTTTCAACATTGGCAAACCACTTTCTATTGATTTCTATATCACTTCATTGGACTCTTCTTGTAAAGCTGTATTAGGATATTTGTTCCTTTCCCGCTATAATCCGTCGATTGACTGGGTAAAAGGTAACATTACATTTCCAAACACTGATCAAGCAGAATCTTCAATACGCGTTCCTCTGGTAACAAAACCGGAACCTACGGGTCCTCCGGCTCCAGAACTTTCCGACATGCCTATGTCACCATTGCCAATCCGCAAACCCACTAAACCCTCGAAAGAGAAGTTTCCTTTTGAACCGATTTATACTTATCCTTCGGTTTCACAGATGGGTGCGCACCTCGAACAAAAAGAAGTAGCACTAATCGGTGCCGCTGCTTTCATTCGCTGTTGTAAAGAATCCGAAACGGATCCGGTAATTTTACGAATTCACAAACCTGAAGTTTTTGGTAAGAAAGCTTCAATCGATATGGCTAACATTCCCGCAGAACTAGAAGAGTTTGCCGACGTCTTTGATGAAGGCCTCTCAGATCAACTAGCTCCTCATCGGCCATATGACCTCAAAATTGAATTGGAAGAAGGTGCTTCACCTCCAATCAGTCGGATATATCCCGTATCCGATTCAGAATTAGAAACTCTCAAGAAATTTGTAGAGGATCACTTACGTATGGGTTTTATTCGTCCTTCATTGTCACCTTTTGCAGCCCCCGTTCTTTTTGTTAAAAAGAAAAGTGGAGAACTTCGCTTATGCGTCGATTTCCGCGGATTAAATCGGATTACACGGAAAGATCGGTATCCGCTTCCTTTAATTACTGAACTTCTAGACACCCCACGACGTGCGAAAATCTATACAAAATTGGACTTACGACACGCTTATCATCTTGTACGAGTCGCCAAAGGCAATGAGTGGAAGACAGCATTTCGGACCCGTTACGGATCCTTCGAATGGCGAGTTATGCCTTTTGGACTTACAAACGCCCCTGCAGTTTTTCAACGTTTTATCAACGACATTTTTTCTGACCTCCTGGACATTTTGGTAATCGTCTATTTAGATGATGTGCTAATCTTTTCAGAAAATGAAGCAGTGCATAAAGAGCACGTCAAGGAAGTATTCCGGCGGCTCCGAACGCATGGACTTTTTGTCAATCCGAAGAAATGTGAATTTGCAGTCAATACCTGCGAGTATCTTGGTTACATCCTCGCGCCCGACGGGCTCCGGATGGACGTCAAAAAGGTACAAACAATCTTAGATTGGCCGGTACCAAGGAAGGTAAAAGACATCCAAGCTTTCCTAGGCTTTTGTAACTTCTATCGCCGTTTCATTTATCAGTATTCTGATATTGTTGTTCCACTGACAAGATTAACTAGAAAAGAAGTTCCATGGAAATGGACGGACATTTGCCAACAGGCTTTTGATTCACTTCAAAACGCTTTCACCACGGCTCCGGTACTTTCTCACTGGGAGCCGAACCAACAAATCATTCTCGAAACCGACGCATCCAATTATGCTATCGCTTGTATCCTCTCTCAAATCTCCAGTACGGATGGCAAAATCCATCCGATTGCTTTTCACTCGCGGACCCTTCACGGAGCCGAACTGAACTACGACGTCCACGACAAAGAATTACTTGCAATTTTCGAAGCCTTTGGGGTTTGGAGACATTATTTAGAAGGTGCTTCAATGCCCATTGATGTCGTTACTGACCACAAGAATCTCGAATACTTCTCAACTACTAAAGTTCTAACTCGCAGACAAGCTCGTTGGTCAGAGTACCTATCGGCTTTTAATATGGTAATCCGGTTCCGTCCGGGTCGACTCGGTGCAAAACCGGACGTGATGACTAGACGATGGGACGTCTATCTAAAGGAGGGGGATATTGGATATGCTAATGCAAATCCACACAATTTTTGTCCTATCTTTACCGAAGAACAATTAACTACCTCACTTCGAGCAACATTCTTAGAAGGCCCTGTCCTACGTGCAAGTATCATTATGGATATAGCAGGACTTCATTCTCGCATCCGAAATTCTTACGAAAAAGATCCTGAAGCAATGGTTGGTCTTAACAAAGCTCGTAACAAGACGGACGCGCGCTGGACCGAATCAGACGATGGATTCTTATTGCTTGATGGTAGGATTTATGTTCCAAATGTTGAAAACTTACGTCTAGACGTTCTTCAATATAATCATGATCATCCTTTAGCTGGTCATTTCGGACAAAACCGGACCCTTTTGGTCATCCAAAGACAATATGTCTGGCCGAAAATCCGAGAATTCGTACGAGATTACGTCCAATCCTGTACAACGTGTGGTAGGAACAAATCCCGAAGACATAGACCTTATGGATTGCTGAAGCCCCTTCCGGTGCCGACGCGTCCGTGGGATTCCATTTCTATGGACTTCATCGAAACACTTCCTCGTTCTAATGGTTTTGATTCTATTTTGGTTATCATAGATCGCGCTTCAAAACAATCCATTTTTATTCCTACTTACTCCACAATCACTTCCGAGCAATTAGCTCAACTCTTTATCATTCACGTCTTCTCTAAACATGGCGTTCCCTTACATGTTACTTCAGATCGCGGATCCGAGTTTGTTTCGCTTTTCTTTCGTTCTTTGGGTAAAGCTTTGGACATGACCTTACATTTCACTTCGGGTTATCATCCGGAAGCCAACGGTCAAACCAAACAAGCTAACCAAACCCTTGAACAATACATATGCATTTACTGTTCTTACCAACAAGATAATTGGGCAGACCTTTTACCTATAGCAGAATTTGCTTACAATAACGCCCCTAACTCTTCTACAGGAATTTCCCCATTCTTTGCCAACAAAGGCTACCATCCCAACATCACAGTCCATCCCGAATACAAGATCGCATCCGAGCGCGCCCGCTCGTTTGTAGTCAATCTCGATGATCTACACCAGATGTTGAAAGAAGAGATAACGGAGGCACAGAAACGTTACAAGGAGACCGCAGATCGAAAACAAATCCCTGACCCTAACTTCCCCATCGGCTCCGACGTATACGTCTCAGCAAAACATATTTGCTCTACCAGACCAACTCCGAAATTCTCCGAAAAATATCTCGGACCCTTCACGGTCATCGCCAAACCCAGTTCCGTATCCTACACCATTAAACTTCCAAACTACCTTTGCGGAATTCATCCTGTCTTCCATGTCTCACAATTGGAACCTGCGATTCCGAACACCATTCCGGATCGATTCACGGACCCGCCGCCTCCGGTGGAAGTCAATGGTGAACAACACTTCGAAATCACAGAAATATTAGATTCTAAGGTGGATAGACAAAGAAAATGCCCGCTACTTTATTTGGTTAGGTGGGAAGGTTATCAAGGTACTGATGATGAGTTTGAATGGGTTTTAGCGGAAGAGGTTTCAGCAGACGAATACATCACTGAGTTCCATTCAAAATATCCGGACAAGCCAGGACCGTTGGACAAGATCTTATCCGAATTAAACCTTCGGATCCGATAGGATGCGTTTTCGTTATTTTTCATTTTATACTCTTTCTCACAGTTCATTATATTTCACACTTCAATTCTCATTAAAATTCACTCATTAGGTTTTTTCCAAGAAATTATTTTTTATATACAATTTCAAACAAAACAAAAAAGCTAATTACAATTACTTTAATGACTAGGTCCAGGTCGGGTTTCCGTCGCGTCCATGCTATCGGTTTTCAGCAACATGTTCACACTGGGGGCACGGTCCGGCGCAGGTAAATTCCAACTGCCTTAAACGCAGTTGCATTTTATGGCACAGTCGGCACAGCCTTTCGGCAGATTCTCGGTTACCGGCTGTTGTCCCATGCCACGTCGCACCTGTCATCGCTTCCTGGGCTCGTACTTCATTCTCGACTTGTCCTCCCCCCCACCTACCAATTTACCAACACAAATCCCTGCCGCCAGTAGAGGCTGGTGCCTACAGCATGTGGTGCTGCTGCTTGGAATTGCTTGTGGTGCTGCTTAGCTGAGGATGTGATCCCATAGTCCACTGTGGCCTTCTGCTGAGCTGGTGGGTGCTTGTAAATCTCCTGGCTCAGTCTTCTGCAAATATCCCTGGGCTATTACAAAGTATACTGGGTGGGGGTATTAGATTGGGAGTGCTGGTTTTAGGTGCTGAATTCACAGCTGGTGCGAATCACTTTACTTTTGCACTGTTTTAGTTGCTGACAATATTTTATAGCCGCGCCAGATTTTTGTTATTCTACGAAGCTGTACCTTATCAGTTTTTTAGGCCAATACTGTAACTCCTGTCGCGTCTGCCTCATGTTTTTCATCATCATTCTTTTATGAAAATTGACTTTTGATATTTTGCTCTTTGTTTCATTTTTTCTTTCTTAATCTTTACTCTCTCGAACTACCGCCGTCGTTCTTTCATTACCATCTGACCTCTATCATGCCTCTACCTGATGTCAACATGGGTAATGCTGAGCAGCAGTCTGCACCTTCATCCCCTCGGAAGCAACAAAGGCGCCAGACTCAGAGTACTGAGCTTCCACGGTCAAAGAAGGCACGTACCTCTACAGCAACGCAACAGGTGAAAAAGGCAAAGGGGAGGAAAGGATGGTCCATTCCACTGAAGGATGTCCCTACGAAGGCAAGATCCCTTCAGGTGAGTTTTTATTTTAATGGTTATATTTCCGTACTGAATATTATTTGTAGCGTGCATTGCATCTCCACATTTGCATTCTGTGGCGGCTCTTTTCTCAGCATGACGTTCCTCCCCCTGTCAGTGGCTCACTCCTGAATGATTTTCAGCAGCGCTTCTAAACTTCTGATCACGTCCAGTCCTTTGTCGATGGCCTAGTGTCTGCGGTAAACCCAGCCTCACAGGCAGCTGTTGCTGCTGCCAGTAGCGTTCAACAAGCTGCACACCAAGGTACTAGCCAGATTGCCAAGGAGACCAAGCGGGTTGAGGAAGCTCATCTACTTGCCATGTTTGGTGCTGTTGCTCGTGCAGGGCTCCTTCGCTGGGCACCCGATGTTTTTGGAACACCCGAGTCTATGTATAATGCAACTCATGAACTACTTGCCTTATCAACATTCAAAAATGTTGCTGCATCCTTTGGATACACATTTTTAGCTGTTGCCCTTTCCTATCTCCAGAATCACACATTTCTCACAAAGCTCTATCGCAGCTTTGTCTTTGGGCACATGGCAGAAAAGGCCCGCCGGGAGGGTAAGGCTCCTGGACGAGTTGCAAGGGATGTTGAACTGATGAATATATATCGGCGGCGCGATCATGTACGAGTTTTATATCTTTTCTAATATAGATTACTAATTTATTTACAGCTGCGAGAAACAAGAGTCAAGCAATTGAAGGATGATGGCTTCAGTAAAGCTGTCATACACTTGGCTGAGGAGAACGAAGCCCATTCAGATGACGAGTTGGATCCAAACTCTCCCCCTAATGAAGAGCGCTATCTCATTTGGATTAAGGAGGGCCGGGCCCCACATGTCACCGAATTGTTTCGATTCATTGATATAAGGTACCAGCAAGCTCAACAACGAAAGGCTGGGACTCGGTAAGTATTTTTTAATTATATTTAATGACTGGTGTCACAAAGAGGTCTGATGGAACGGAGCAGGGGTGCGGAGCGATGATGCGACAGAGCAGAAGTACAAGACGGCGGAGCAAGGCAGCAGAGCAGAGCAGAGACTTAAGCGGAGAGGGCAGGCACTGGTCCCAACGACAAAGTTAAGGAAGTATCTAGTACAGGCGGAGGCTTACCTGGTTCCAACGACAAAGAGGTCAAGATGGGGAACCAGGTGGTAGGTACTGGGCTTATATACATATCGGAACAATAAGAGAGTCGTAACGAGTCAGAACGAGTCAGAACAAGGAAAAGGTGTAGAGACAATAGTGTGAGAGCGAGAGGTTGACAGCGCGGGAGTGAAGTGGAATAAAAGCGGTAAGTATATGACAGTGTGAGAGCGAAGGTGAAGTCATGGGGATGTAAGAACAATAACAGCGAATCAGAGTAGGGGTGGATAATAGAAAAGGAAACAATGGAGATAAGGGAGTCGTACCGATGTAAGTATCTGTAAGTAAGGAGTCAGAGGAACGGTCATGTGATAAAGTGAAAATAAATCTAAGTCCTTTGTACGCTTCTTGACATTACCCCCCTCCTTATGCACCATCGTCCTCGATGATTATAGTCGCGGCGCCTTTGGGTGTTTCTTGTGGAAGCTCCGGACTATCTTCGGTGCGTGTTCTAGGTTTGCTGCCGGTTCCCAAGAATTGTTACCTGCGTCGTACCCTTTCCATTTCACCAGATACTCAAGCCTTTTCCACCGAATACGGCTATCCAGGATGTTTTTGACCTCGTACTCCGGTTCGTCTTCTTCTTCAAGGTAGATTGGTTCTGGGGGTGCTGGTATTTCGCCATTTACCTCGTTGCCTTTCCAGGGGTAGAGTTTGTCGACATGGAATACGTTGTGGAGGCGGTCTAGTGACAGGGGTAGGTCGAGTCGGTAATCAAGGGGGCCCAGTTTCTCCAAGATTTCAAAGGGGCCAAGTTGTCGATCGCCCAACTTCTCGCTGGATAGCTGGAGATTGATGTCTTCTGCGCTAAGCCAGACCCGTCCTCCGACCTTGAATTGGTGTGCCTTTCGTTTTCCCCTCTTGAACTGTTCTTTCTGCTTCCGTTTTCCTAAGTGGAGAGCTGCTCCGGCATCCTGACGTGCTTCCCGCAATATCTGGATACGATCATCCACCCCGGGAATACCACTACGACGACCGACGGGGATGTTGAATAGAGGTTGGTAGCCGTAGGTGAGCTCAAAGGGGGAGATGCCGATTGCGGAGTGGGTACAAGAGTTAATGACAAATTCCGCCATCGGGAGGTGTTCGGCCCAGTCGTCCTGTCGTCGGTCTACATAGAGGCGGAGATATTTTTCGACTTCCTGGTTTGCACGCTCGGTCTGGCCATTTGCTTGTGGGTGGTAGCCGGAGGTCATGTTTGATTTGATGCCGAGACGGGAAAGTAGGGTGCACATCAGTTTTGCGGAGAACTGAGGGCCTCGATCGGAGACAAATCGGAGGGGGAGACCATGAAGGCGGAAGATTTCGCGGTAGTAGAGGTCGGCAACTCCTTCAGCAGTGATATTGGTGGTGCAGGGGATGGCGTGAATCTGTTTTCCAAAGAGATCGGTGCAGACAAGAATGGCGTCAAATCCGTTTGACTGAGGGAGTTGGGTGATGAGGTCGACGCCAACCTCCTCCCATAGGCCGTTTGGGACGTCGAGGGGGTCTGTGATAGCATGGGGGTGACGGAGTGTTTTCTTTCGGGCACAGATTTCACAACCTTCCACATATTTTTCCACGAAGGAGCGTAGTGTTGGCCACCAGAAGTGGGTGCTGACTAAGTCCAGGGTGTTGTGAAGGCCGGGGTGTCCTGCGGTCGGTTGATCATGGCACTGTCAAAGTACTTCGGTTCGGAGGTCTTTGTCCGGGGGTACATACAGGCGTCCGCGGTGGTAGATTAGCCCTTTGTCTTCTTCCCAGTCCGCTAGACCGTTTGCAAGTCGTTGCAAACCGTTCTTCCTTAACTTCTCCAGGCCTTCCAGTACCTCAGCTTCCTTCTGGGACGCTTGTCGGATTCGGTCTTCCAAGGGGTTGACGAGGATGGTATGAGCGGCGCGGATGAAATGCTCAGGTTTGAGGACGATTTGCTCCCGATTATCATCTTCATCTGAGATCTGATGCTGTGACATACGAGAGAGGGCATCAGCCTGGGTATTCGATTTTCCGGATTGGTGAATCATGTGGAAGTCAAACCTCGAGAGCCATAGGGCCCATCGCGCTTGTCGTCTACTGAGGTTTTGTGCTGTGCGCCAGAATTTGAGGTTTGAGTGGTCAGTAACGATTTCGAATGGTTCTGGTGCTCCTTCCAGGAAACTCCTCCAGTCTTTCAAAGCTTCGGTGATCGCTAGCATTTCTCGGTCGTAGATTTTGTAGTTTCTTTCGGCTGGTAGCATGGAGGAGGATCGAAAGGCAACCGGATGCCAGAGACCGTCATCTTGTTTCTGCATGAGGGCACCTCCTGTAGCAAATCCTGAGGCGTCTACTTCGATGCGTGTCGGTCGGTTGGGGTCCCACAAGCTTAGGATCGGAGCAGAGATAAAGGCGGAACGTAAGGTTTCGAAGGCTTCCTGTTCCCGTGTTCCCCAATCAAATCTGGTGTTCTTCTTGGTGAGGTCATTGAGCGGTCGGGCAATCTGGGCAAACTTTCGGATGAACCGACGGTAGAAATTTGCAAAGCCCAGAAAACCCCGTACTTCGCGCAGGTTTCTGGGAGTGGCCCAGTCTCGAACCGCCGATACTTTAACCGGGTCCATTCTCACCTCTCCTTCTTGGATTATCAGTCCCAGGTATTCGATTTGCCTTTGTTCAAACTTGCATTTTTCTGGACGGAGGTACAGGTTGTTTTTCTGCAGTCTTGCCAGGACTTCTCGGACCACCTTGCAATGTTCTTCAAGATCGTTGGTAAATACGAGAATGTCGTCCAGATACACCGCCACCTTTCCTTCCGCAATCAGGTCTGTAAAGATCGAGTTCATCAGGGCTTGGAACGTTGCTGGGGAATTAGTGAGTCCGAAGAACATGACAAGGGGTTCAAACAGGCCTCGGTTCGTGACAAATGCTCCCTTCCATTCATGACCCTCTTTTACCCGGATGTTGTTATATCCCCAGCGGACATCCATGACGGTGAAGTATCGGGCTCCTTGAAGGCGACTGATGATATCGGCAATTAACGGGAGGGGATAGCGATTTTTAACCGTGAACTGGTTGAGCTTGCGGTAGTCTTGGACAAAACGTAACTTGCCGTCTTTCTTTTTGACGAAGAAGACAGGGGAGGCTAGCGGTGATTTGGATGGGCGGATATACCCCTTGCGTAGGTTCTCGCTCAGGAACTGGTCTAACTCCACCTGTTCATTTGGTGACATTGGATAAACCTTGGTGCGCATCGTCTCTGGTGCCCCTGGTACCAGATCAATCGCATGGTCCCAAGGTTTGTGAGCCGGTAGCCGTTCCGATGCCGTTTCGGAGAATACCTTTTTGAAGTCTCGATACTGTTTAGGTACCATTTCTTCGAAAGTTTTGACGGGGTCCCCTTTGTGTGCCTCTTCCGCGAGCTGCTGTGAATAAGTGTACCCTGCAGCGCACCATACTTCCTCCTGCGCGTTTTGGAGAATACCCCCTTGGACCCAGGAGCGACAAGTTGCCCTGTTTGCTCGGATCCGGCAAAGCGGGGGTTCTTCTTCAGCTGTCGGTTCTACCTCCGTTTCCGTGGCTCGTATTGCTTCCACCTGTGGTTCAATTGAGAGACGGCCCTTCTCCCAATCGACTTTCGGGTTGACTTTACGAAGCCAAGGCAGGCCTAGTATGATCCCTTCGGTGCCTAGTTCAGTGACAAGGAAGTCCGTCCAGCACTCCTGGTTGTCCACAGTGAGTGCCAGACGTGCGAAGTGGGAGATTTGTCCAGCTTGGTTTTTGGTGCCGTCGATGTTATAGATGTCAATGGGGTTTTTCAGCGGAAAGGTCCGTACTTTGTTTTGTTTGACAAATGCTTTGTTAATGAAAAGAGCGGTGGCTCCACAGTCCACCATGGCCGCGGTTGCTATGTCGTTGTTCTTGTCCCTCACTCTTACTTGGATACGGAAGTGGGAGGAACTCGGGTCTATTTCCAGCGTAGTCGATATATTACATGTAGTGATGGAGTCATACGAGGAAGTAGGGTACATAGCAAACCGTTCTGGGGGTACTCGCACTGCGGCGGAGTCGGGTACCCTCACAGAAAATCCGACGGCGGGGCCATGGCATTGGCACGGTCAAGCAGCGACTGCAGCTGGGAGATCTGGGCGGCAAGATGGGCGGTGGAGGGCGGTACAGGAGGGGGCGCGGCCTGAGGCGTTGGCATAGATGACGCAATCTGTACCTGCTCGTCTGGGAATAGGCTGAATGGGGCTCCGGTATTCGCAGAGACCTGTTGGCGACGAGGTTGCTGTCGTTTCCCTCGTCCGCGCTCCAGACCCATGAACTTATCCTGGCAAACCGATTCCAGGTGACCCTTTCGTGCGCAGAAGTGGCAGGTTGCCTCCTTGTGGGTACAGTTGCGTTTCTCGTGACTTTGAGAACCGCAGCCATAGCACCGTCCGCACATGCGGGCCATGAAACCCTCTCGGGTATTTCCATTGCTGGGGCGGGTGCTATTGGCGTCAATCTCCATGGCATAGGGATCAGCGGGGGTGTGGGTGAAGGCTGCGGGGCGCTGAGAAGATCTGTCCTTCATGGAGGGATCGCGGAGGAAAACGTCGATGGATATGGCACGTCGGATAGCTTCTTCCAGAGTGGGGGCTCGGCCTTGGGCGATGTTGACTATGACCAGGTTGCGTCGGATTTCCGGGAGTAGGCTGCTTTGGAAGCGTCCTAAGAGATCAGCGTCGGATAATCCGGTTCTGCCTCCAACGTCCTTAAAATGCCGGGAATACTCTGCCGCACTCTGGCCCTTTCCTTGGTGAATGGTCTCTATGGCAGCCCGGGCTTCCATCTCTGGATCGACTGATTCGAAACGGAGTTTGAATGCCGCTACAAAGTTTGGCCAATGTCCGGCAAAGGGTACCCTTCCGTTATTGTATTCGGTCAGGTAGGGGGTGGCCCAGTCTGCCGCTTTATCTGTGAGGAAACCTAAGGCCGACTTGATGGTTTTACCGTGATTGTTCTTTAAGTCCGGCTGCTCTGAGGCCCAGGCTAAGAATTGCGCAAGGAAGCGTCGGGCTTCCGTACTGCTTTGACCTTTGAAAAGGTCCGGTTTGTTCATGCTAGATTTTGCAGCAGCTCGGCCGGATACTGCGGCAGTCAGGTTGGCAACCTGTTCTGCTAAGGCGTGGATGATTTGTTCGGTTGTCATAGGGGGCGGGGGAGCGGAGGAACTTCCTGGTTGGGCAGGCATGTCGTCTAGATCGATGGGTTCGTCTAGAGTAATAGGTTCGTCTAGTGTAATGGGCTCGTCTAGATCAATGGGTTCGTCTGCAAAGAGCGGATTGTCGGGTTCCGTGGGAGCCGGGGTAGGCTTAGGCTGAGATGGCGGCGGTTTGTCTGCTCCAATGGGAAAAACTCGAAAGTTTCCTAGTCGGAGTACTTCTGGAGCGGTTCGATCGGTGGAGGCGTTAGGGCAGGGCTGGCGGCTACAGTCAATCCAGCGATTTTCGGTTTCTCGGAAATGGACAAGGGCGTGGTCGCGGGAGTCAAAACCGTGGAGGCACTCGGCGCAGTCAAACTCGGGGGTAGACGTGATGGCAGCGGTTTGTGCGGGGACGGCCTAGGCAGTTAGGCGGTTGGCGCAACAATGGGGATCTTGACCTAATGTCACAAAGAGGTCTGATGGAACGGAGCAGGGGTGCGGAGCGATGATGCGACAGAGCAGAAGTACAAGACGGCGGAGCAAGGCAGCAGAGCAGAGCAGAGACTTAAGCGGAGAGGGCAGGCACTGGTCCCAACGACAAAGTTAATATAAGGAAGTATCTAGTACAGGCGGAGGCTTACCTGGTCCCAACGACAAAGAGGTCAAGATGGGGAACCAGGTGGTAGGTACTGGGCTTATATACGTATCGGAACAATAAGAGAGTCGTAACGAGTCAGAACGAGTCAGAACAAGGAAAAGGTGTAGAGACAATAGTGTGAGAGCGAGAGGTTGACAGCGCGGGAGTGAAGTGGAATAAAAGCGGTAAGTATATGACAGTGTGAGAGCGAAGGTGAAGTCATGGGGATGTAAGAACAATAACAGCGAATCAGAGTAGGGGTGGATAATAGAAAAGAAAACAATGGAGATAAGGGAGTCGTACCGATGTAAGTATCTGTAAGTAAGGAGTCAGAGGAACGGTCATGTGATAAAGTGAAAATAAATCTAAGTCCTTTGTACGCTTCTTGACAACTGGCATATCAACTTATAGTTTTTGCTGCAGTACTAACCGGGTACAGGCAATTCCTGCTGAGTCCATTGGTCCATCCAAAATCCTGCGCTTTCCTGTTCATGTTCCTCTTGACTATTTTGAACCTGAATTTTATAACAGCATGTCTGTTCGAGAGCAACTTTCCTATATGAATAATGGAGTTGCACTGCCCAAGCCAGAACACTGTCAGCGATGGGCTGATGTTTTGAACTGGAAAAATCTGTCGAAGAAGGAATTCATGGAAAAATTTGGTAACAATACACTGGCTCAGTATGCTGTTCCCACTGAGGCTGAGCTGGAGCAACTTTGGGCTCATGACAATGACAAGAATTCGGATGAAGATGAAGATGAAGATGAAAACGAAGATGAGAGTGAGGATGAGGACGAGTAGAAAGAGGAATAATTTTTTTGATATGCATTTTTTTGTTTGGTAGTTTCTTTTGTATATTAAGTCCGTCACTTTATAATTAGAACATGCCAGAGCGCCATAGGGGATCACATGCAAAGACTGCCGAAATGCCGCCGGCCCATCAATTATACCAACTGCGTCACTTTCAACTGCGCCGGACCTTGCCCCCGGTGTCAGTTGCTTCTGGACACGGCCAAGGCGCTTTCCCAGCACCACCACCTTCCAATCCAAGTCATTAACGTCCTCCAGTTGCTTTCTCAGCAACCGGATTATCAGACGGTCCCGCTCTCCGTCGGACCCGCCGCTTCCTCTCCGTCCCCAATCGCACTTCACCTTTGCCAGGTGACACCCTTCACAAGTCCGAGTGTTTGCCTTTGACTGGCAAAGACACTCCGTTCCTCTGTCCCGGCACCGACGGCACGGGGTGCGGAACCTCTCCGCTTCTTCTTCTTGTTCTTCTTGTTCTTCCTCATCCTCTTCCTCCTCCTCATCTCCATCCGAGTCCGACCGGAGCCGGAACTCCTCATCATCCAGAGGCGTCGGAGACCTGATCTATAAAAAAGGAAAAGAGAAATTAGTTTAAAGTTCAAAATATTAACGAATGACTTACCCTCGGACGCTTCGGTCTCTCCGCAACCTTTTCCACAACCTTTCGCTTTCCTATTGAAGCGGACTCTACCCGCTTTCTCCATTCCTCTATGGCTTGCCTTTCCGAAACCTCCTCCTTCTTTTCCTTATGCGCCTGTAAAGCCTGCGCATACTCATCCACAGCAACTTTGAACTCCGCAATGGCGTCTGAGGACGCGTCGGAATCCGGATCGTCCGGAACGAGCCCGTCGAACAAGGGGAGAGAGGGGAATTCTGATCGAAAAGAGGGTGCCGATGGCATATTCGGGAAAAGTTGGAGAAAAAAGAACGAGTCGGTCATCCGGCTTATAAGAAAAATTTCCGCGCGCACGGACCAGTCGGAGTGCGAAACAAGATTACATAATTTTATTCTTGCGACGCGCCCTCGAGGCTTGGGCGCTAAAAGGGGGATACTGTTATAGCCATGCACACGGACCCGCACGGACCCGCTCTTGGACCCGGTAACTATTCTTTCATTATCATCTTAACAATGTTTCCATTACATATTCACAATCATTCAATCACCTACATCTTTGATTTACTGATACTTCACTTTCACGAGTTTTCCTTATTATGGTTATAGTGTCATTATGATGATTCCGTATACGGCCCGGATCCGTAGTATATAAAGACTTGTAAACTACGTAGTATGTTTCCAAGTCTCAAATCAACTTCAAGTTAGCTGGTTCTACTCATTATTCTTACTTGTGCAGAGAAGGAAAACACTCAACGCGCCTCGTCGCGTCCGACTCGGCTCGGCTCCTCGTCTTCAACGAGTTAGTCCTAGTGACAACACTCCGTTGTTACTGTCACCTCCTATCAGACTTAGCACTTCCCAATCGGATCCCTTCGGATGCGACGCTTTGTCGGACTGGGCTTAACATTCTCCTCATATATTTCTCCTATCTTCCTCATTTCATATATATATTATTTTCCAGGTGATTGCATCCCTCAGAACTCTATCTACGTTCTGAGGGTACGTGCATTCTTATTTCTACTTTCTCTTTTACTTACCATATTCTACAGTCGTATACTTACGTAGGAACTAGGTAAAGAGAACTCTATCTACGTTCTGAGGTCGTGTACTTACGTAGGAACTAGCAAATCTAACAGTAAATGAATAAGATCTTATCAATAGATAAGTGTAATCATGTCATAAGGTGGATCACTCATCGTATACGACCTCATGACCTGTCACGTATAGGTAAAAGGAAAATAAAGAAAAGAAAGAATAAGAAAGGCGGTTTTGTAACAGAGGTCGGATAGAAAGTTTGATAGTTGGGAGTCTGCATGGGGAGGATTTAGAAGCACTAAAGTGACGAAGAGGAACCAGATTGAACCCACATTATTAGGCCATCGAAACCGGCCAGAGACCGGATGAGAACCATGCATCTCGTCTTCATACTGGTGTGGCGTTAACTTGTCGCCAGCAGCAAGAGCCGTGGCACGTTTGGTTGCTTGACCAACATCACATCCTGCAACCCAGTTTTTGCCATCTCAGGGCTACATTATCCAGTCAGTCGGCGGTTGTTATTTGTTATTTGAAACATGTAAGAAAAAACCAACTCACGTCCTGCTCCTGCCTTCGATATTCACATAGTACACCGGACACCAATGACCCCACCAGAGTTGTCGAAATACATACCAGTCTTGGATATCTTCGAGCCTTCAATACCATTCATTTTCAGACTGGTTTTGATCTCTAATTCTCCGGCACAGGTATAGGAAGACTATTCGAATCATATAGAACAAACAAAGTATTTCTTTTGTATACCTAATAGCCTCGTCGGCAAGTGACCCACTACGTCTGAGCATAGGTTTGATAATGTTGCCAGATTTGCTATGACAAGGAACCTTTAGACCAACTCATCTCAAATTGAAGATTTTCTGAAAACGACTCACCTGCAAATTGGAATCTGCATAGGATCATCCTTTGCCTCGATATAAAGCCCCTTCTCCTGCAAAGCCTTGACAACTGCCACATGAGCTTGGAACCACTCCATGCTTTTGAAGTTTGCTCCACTATTAACTATCGTATCAGGAACAATAGATAGCCGGCGGCTGGGAATAAAAGGATGGACGGCAAATTTAGTGTGAAGGTGTCTAAAGCGTGAATTGTCCTGATGAGCAGCAATGGCGGTATCACCGAGCATAGCTTCTGAACGGGTGGTAGCGACGGTGAGTCTTTCTTCGGAGCCCTCGATTGGATCTGCAAAGCTGGTACTAATGACACCATATTCAGATTTCTTTGGCCTTGTAGCCTGGGACGTCAAGGAGAGTGCGACCGGATGATTTTTTCTGTTCGACTTCGAGGGTGGAGAGGGTTGTGTTGAGCCTTACAAACCAATTGACGAGACAATTTGCGCGGTATAGAATACCATCTTCGGGAAGAGGGCAAAAGTTTTCTATTGTAGCTTTTGAAAGTCTCTGTATAAAATATAAGGAAAAATTCTGAAAGAGAGAGAAGTATGCACAGTGTTAGTGGTGAATGCAGCTGCGTTCCTGGTTGTAACTCTCGCCAAGCCTGGCCAGTTGATTCCTTAATTCGAGCTTGACACCTCAAGTTGGGGGTACATAAGATGTAATAATGTAAACGAACAATAGATGTACTCATTCTTCCCATCCATAACCGTATCCACAGACTTTCCGCGCCCCAAATTGTGTCTAGTTTTCCCAAAGGTCCTAAACAAACACTTTTCGACAACGGTAATGTGCAGTGTGCGTGATCTACACTAAACCACAACCAAAACAAAACAAAGACTAAATCTTAGTTAGACTTGTTTGTATGGTACCGCCGTATCAAATATTTATAAAGGGTGCGAGGGTGCGTTGTCAAAGGTTCCGCGGGTTCTTTAGCTTTTTATATTTCTTTTACAGGAGCTAGGGCTCAACTGCGTTTTATGTTTATGGTTTTTATAGATGTGTGCTGACTTCTTTCTCGGGTGCTAGTGAGAACGGTAATGCGCAGTGTGCGTGATCTACACTAAACCACAACCAAAACAAAACAAAGACTAATCTTAGTTAGACTTGTTCGTATGGTACCGCCGTATCAAATATTTATAAAAGGGTGCGAGGGTGCGTTGTCAAAGGTTCCGCGGGTTCTTTAGCTTTTTATATTTCTTTTACAGGAGCTAGGGCTCAACTGCGTTTTATGTTTTATAGTTTTATAGATGTGGTCTTACTTCTTTCTTTAGTGCTAGTGAGAACGGGAGCTAGGGCAATCGACCGTCTCGAGCTAGACTATATGTTATTACAACAGTGACGAAGGAGCTAGGGCAATCGACCTCGTATGTACTTCAAACTTCTTTCTCAAACACTAGGGACAACGGGAGCTAGGGCAATCGACCGTGTCTAACTAGTACCAGGAGCAAGGGAGCTAGGGCAATCGACCTTGTATGGATTTTATAGGTGGGGTGTTTTACAACGAAGGGGAGCTAGGGCAATCGACCCAACGAGGCGTATTTCAATCAAACTAGAACGAGGGAGCTAGGGCAATCGACCTCGAAGCTAGGCTAGGCTTATTTCTTTGGTTATATACACAGGATAGTTCACCACAACCTTTCCTGGGCTCGTTTATAGAACTTCTTTCGACAAGGACAACGGGAGCTAGGGCAATCGACCGTGTCTAACTTATCTATCTTTATCCTCTTCGGAATAAGATGGCTACACAGGAGTTTTCTCTCTGTTTCGCACGTCTCAGACACCCACTCCGGTAGAACTGAGCGATTCGAGTGCCTCACAGGGACTTATCTCTGGTATATAGTTTCGAGTGCCTCACAGGGACTTATTCTCTGGTATAGGGTTTGAGTGCCACACGGGGACTTATGCTCGGATATATGGGGTGAGATACAAGTCTCCGGAAAAGGTGTGAATTTGTCCGCGGGGTGTTATCTGGTGTCTAACTAGCTAAGGTAAGGTATATATGTGAAAAGAAATAACAAATATTCGGTAAAGGTCCAAGATCCCAGAAAATGATGAAACGCCTCGAATCTCCTGAAATACTCGGGAACTTCCTAAACCTATTCTTCCGAAGCCTCCAACGTAGGGACTAGCTATATTTTGTCCGATAGTTTGATTGGTAATTGGCGGATGAGCATATGGGGCGGACCGATCGCAAGGCTAACTCGTTCCAATCTTTTATCCAAGTCTTCCGATCGTCGGTTGAACTTCAAATATCCATTCGGCACTCCACTTTATCCAACATCCGGGTAGATCTATTCTGATCTAAGTGTTTCAAAATCATCGAGTTCCGGAACGGTAGTCTGACTTGTGTCTGACTCCTTCCAAGTGTTCGTCTCAACCTCTAGTGCGAGATCGTTTATTATTTGAGTAGTCTAGCTCGTAGTCAAGACTCTCCATAGTAAAGCATCATATAGGCGTATACTGTATAACTCTTGTCCGAGTTAACAGGTTTTTATCATGTTCGCATAAAGTACGACTGCATCCATAGGCCAATACGAAACCACTGGAGTAAGTTCCGTTCATCGGTGTTGCATTAAGTCATCATGCCCTTGGTACGAAGCAAGGTGCTAGCTCGTTATAAGGTCCTTGGTGGATATAAGGTGGGTCTACCAACTCGTAAGAGTGGGGGCCAAGTTTCTATGAGCCGTCTTTAGTTAGACGAGCATGGATCACTCTTATGACCTTAGTGATACCAGTCAGATACATGATCCAACTTCGGTACTCCGCATGCATAGCAGTCTAGCTTGTTAGCTGACAACTCGGGCTGGTCTCAGCTCTCTAGTACATATTCCTACTTTGGAATTCGGTACTTTGAACGATTCTACTGATGAACGCGAAATATTCGCATCATCTCCCCCAAACTAAAGATCTAGACCGTCCTCGGTCTTAGTCTAGTTCGCTAAGGTTCACGCAGTCGTTCTCCTGCCTTCGATACAGTGCAACACTGATGTCCATCTACTTTTCTGTTATTTCGTATTAGTCTATGAGACTCAGTTCGCATATTTAGCATTTTTGACTCTTTGATGCCGACGTCGGCATCGATCAAAGCGGGAATCCATCAATAATGATCAATTAAAGTTCGTCCCACTTTGCCTAAGTCCAGTTTTAAAATCTGGACACGCCACAGTGCGTACTTTCTTTTATTTCTCTCTTCTTTGTAGTCGCTCGGTATGTCTTTCTTTCCTGATCAAAGAAGTCCGATTGCTGACTCATATTAAATCTGCCGTAGGCAGCCTGTCTTGGAATAAAAGGACGCCGGTTGAAAATTTTCAACCAGTTCGCTCTTTCTTCCCTTCCTTTCATCATGCCTCCGAAGTCGTCAACTCCACGGTTGCGACTACCATCGACTGCAGATATGAGCGACGAACTAGTCGCTAGCTGCCAGACCTTTCTTTCTAAAGGTGTTCGACCACCTTCTGCTTTTCTCGACCCCGACTACTCCAAAGCCGGAATCGCTGACTATCTTTTCCCGACCTTGAAAACGACTTCGCCGTCTCCAAAATCTTCAGCAAACGATTTTCCTACGACCACGTATCCACAAGCTCTTGTCAAGTGGTACGAGCCCTCATAGGTACATTTATGTTCGGCTACCACCACATCCGGTCGACAAAGGAACGCTTTGGTTCCTGAGAATGTTCCTCCAGCATATTTCATTCGCTGTACGACCCTATTTAGGTCTTGGAAATGTTCCCAGACAAATCGTCTAATTCCTTCGTTCCCTTCAATAGTCTCAAAACCTCCATTAGGTAGCTCATAACGCGTAGGTGGACCTCTCACGGGTACATCATCGACGTATGGCCATGTCACATGGGGTATTTCATCTCGTAGAATATAAGTCACATCATCATGATAGATAGGCACCGAGTTAGTCCATCCCATAGGAAGCTTAACCAGTCTATGAGGACTGAATGGTGTTTGGAACGTCGTAGGATCTCTGAATTCAGGATCTAAGTCCCGTTCATCGTATCCAACATATAAGTCTAGCGTGGATCCACACGAACGACCAGCAAAGTGTCTAGCTACATCTGCAGTAGCCGGGGGTATCCCAGAGTGTTGTATCGTCACCCGATTCAAGGGTTCGAGACTATGAACAAGTCTGAGACTTTTCCCGTCTTTCTTCAATACGCAAAACCATTTAGAGCGATAGCTAGAGTTCGATGGTTCGTATACTCCACTGTCTATCTTCTCCTTAACGATTTTACAAACTTCTTGGTAGATACCAGGGGGAATAGGTATATTCCGTTCCACCCATGGTTCATGAGGTTCCATCGGTATCTTTACCGGCGGAAAGAACTCCTTTTTGAAGTTCCCTCCTTCCTCCTGACACCAGGCGAAGCCTTTCTCTTGTAAGCTCATAAATTCATGCATAAGTTTACGTTCTTCTGGCCAAAGGAAGTTATCCTCGTGTGTTTTATCAATAATCTCCTTTCTTTCTTTAGTATACCTTCCAGTAGGTACGAAGTCTGGAGGTCGCTTTGATAATTCAGGTAGATCCTTTAATGGATCGCCCGAAATATGTCTTTTAATTCTAAATTCTTCGGGAAGATCGGTCTTTACCGGTCTAACCTTAATCGCTACAGGTTTGTACTTTTTGGTCGCAAACACTCGTACCGGTCTAGGATGGTTAGTCCCTTGTAGACCATAGGTTCGAGGAACATATATAGAAGGTGGTCGATATCCACGCTTCCCAGGTACAGGCTGTTTAGCTAGACCTTTCAGTACTTCCCATGCATCTTTTATATGACTTTGACCGTTATAACAGTTATATTTCATCGATTCTGTAGAATCTTCAGGTATCAGAAGATCTTCTTCTTCTTCGTTGAAGGCCATGAACGTTTCACCCAAGTGAATGTCATGTCTAGCTTCGTTAACCTCATCGATGCGAGGCTTATTCTGAGTCGCTCTCGAGTGCATAAATGACTCCTTCGAGTTAGACTTCCTGTCTTCCCGTCCGGATTGGTTCTTAAACGAGTCTGTGTTTAAAACATTCTGCTCGTGTAACATATGTGAATGGAATTCGTCTGTCATATTCCATATATTCTTTATCCTGCAAATAGGATTTCATAGGTTCTGAATTTTCGCATTCTTTCTGAAGCTGTTCTTGCGAGGCTAACAGGTAAGTCTCCGCTAGTTCGGATTGCGAAAACTCCTGATTCTCCGCAGTTTTCCAGCCGTCTATCACAAGACTATTTTGTTCGTTGAAGTGGAAACCGATAGCAATTTCTCTCTCTCTCCCTCTCCCTGATCGCTACTCAGATCTTCGAGGTTCGAAAATTTGCGTCTGGCTCCTTCTTCTTTAATTCTTCTGGAGGACCCGACCCTTTTAAGTTAGGCAAGTCATTATATCGAGAGGTGTTAACCTTTAGTCGACACTTTATCTTTCCTCGCGGAAATGTAGGAATGACACACTTCTGTTTCGTATTTGGACAGGTGATAGTCAATTCCGCGTCTCCGTTGGCAAATGTTTTTAGACTACTCTCCGTTAACACGTCGAACGGTCTGCCCATTAACAGCATGTACGGAGCTCGATCCTGAACATGTAACTGTAGGTATAGAGTCACTTCTCCAAATTTGAAGGGTACATTTCGAGCTATTCCTTCGGTTCTCCCTAGTCCTCCATGCGAATCTTGCATTTGTAGAGTGACATTAGGATCCCAAGTTAGGCCTAACTCTGTAGCTACTAGTCGGTCGACAGATAAAATCTGCGATCCCGAGTCTAATATTCCTTCAACTTCTTCTTCATGATTATTAACTTTTGCTGAGATAGACCGCAATCCCATGCTAGGTCCCGCAACAATAATCATATTTTGTCTTTCATCTTCGTATGCTAGGTCATTGTGAAAGCACTCAATGATGTCTTTCTGTACTATGGAGCCTGCCTTCATACCATCCCTTTCTTCGGTCAAGTATTCAAACATAGCTTCCGGGTCAAGAGCCAGATCATCGATGTCGATATAATCTCCTCGCATCAATACTCCTTTAGGCATCTCAGGAATCTCGGCTTCACCGTCTCCGAGGATGGCTACATAGGCAGACTTCCCTCGTTTCGGTTGAACTCTCCGATTCTTAAGTTTTCGTTCTAAGATCTTTTTGACCATAGTCAAAATTCCTAACATCTCTTGAACCGTAAGTTCAATAGTACCATCAAATATCTTTGAGGCAACATCTTCAGCTAGACCGTCTTTGAATAACTCGCTTCTTATCTGGTAGCTCGGTAGCTTCTTTGGATTAAAAGCGGTTGATTCTTCACGGGTAAGAGGACTTTCTTTTTCCCTGTCTGGGTTCAGAATATCGCTTCTATCCCTTTTCTCTGGTTGTTGAGGACGAAAGGTAATAGGCCGAACATCATCGAAAGGTCTCCGTGCAGAAGCAGGGGTGGATCTCATATCCCCATCACTTCTACTATCGGTTTCCTCCGTAGGAGTCTCCGGTCTAACTTCTTCCACTAGTCCATCATCAGATTCTGTGTTTGTACTTCTTGTACGTCTAAAATTTCGTGATGCTACTCCGTCCTGTTTAGGTTTCGGAGGCACTAAAACACCATCAAACGTGACTTTCTTCTTAGGTATTGCTTTTGGTAATCCCGACTGTGTTAGGACACCTTTATATTCGTTATTTTGGTAATTTCTGCTATATCAATCCTCCGGTGTCTGCGCAGGCGCTCCAAAATAGGCTGAAGCAAGATTGCCCATCTTAGAACTAGACTCCTTCATTGGATTTAGCAGTTTTTTATATTGCTAGAACGATCGGGGAGTCTCGATTTCTCGATACCCTGATTATCATATCGTCTAACTTCTTCATTGCGCTGTTGATTACTTAGAATCAACGCGTCTTTTGCTTCCACAAGTTGGCGTAGAAGGACCTGTACTTGGTCTCCCATTCCTAACTGTGCGTTCATCTCTTCTTCTTCTTCATCTATCATGTTCGCGAAGTAAGACTCTGCCTTATCCCATCCTCGGGACTTGGCTATGTCTTCGATCAACTTGTAGCGAGGAGTATTAACATCATCGCGGGGCATTCGGACGTCATCACGTAGTTTCATACGGTTAGACCCGTCACCTTCCGGTACTAGCCAACCTCTTTTAATGTAGTCCTGATAGATAGGACACTGTGCTAAAAAGTGATCTTTCGCTCTGCACATGAAACATAACATTTCTCTCGGTGTGGTATTCGTATATGAATTATTATATCGCTGGCCTGAGTTAGACGGTCCAGGATTATTGTTCCGATACCTCTCTTGTAACAAATCCGCGTTGGGGCCTTTCTGAGTTATCGCGCCAACTAAGGCAGATACGGCACCCAGGCTTTCACCAAATTTGGTAGTCATCATACGCATTTCCTTCATGAAAGCGTCGTTTACATCTTTTTGGTTAGCTAGACGCTCTCTCTCTAGCTCCAGTCTATCTTTATCTTCCTTGGATACAGATTTCCATAGATCAGTAACGGCCCCATCTAGGTCGTAATCTTCTTGTTTGATTCGTTTCAATTCTTTCAAATATCCGTGATCAGTCTTAGGAAGACCAGACGTGAACGGCATAGATAGCGGAGATCGTCTATGAGATAAAGGGTTGTTAGACCCCACTCTACTGCTGTCCGGTGTATTTAAACCGTAGATAGCTTCAAAGTTCGACGAACCAAAGACTTTTTCTGCAGCCTCAATGATTTCGTCTAACTTAATAGGATCTTCTTCGCGTCAATTCTTGATCGTAGAAACGCGTATATCGCGTCTAACTTGATCAAATACAATCTTTCTAGCCTGATCATCGAAGGCTATCAAATATGACCGTACGGCATCCCTGTTCGAGATAATAGCCGGGTCTTGCATAAGTTTGACGCACTCCGCCCTGAACATAACATTGTACAGACGAAGTTTGCCTTTATCTAGCAAAGTGATTGGCTCTAAGTGCTCAATCACCGCTTTGAATCGGTTCATCGATCCTCTAGGGTCTTGTACGACGCCCGGGAATAAGTTCTCTAGTTCCTCTCGGAACTTATCATAGTTAGGCTGCTGTACGCTAGCCAAATGTTTAAGCACTTCTCTCGTAGGGTACGTCGACCACTGTAGAGCTAGGCTAATCTTCGCCTCGGATTCCGAAATTCCATTTGCCTGGAAGATCGTTTCCGCTGCATCCAACCATTGAATGGCCGATAAAGGATCCGAAATATCAAGGATCGGAGGACTTCTATACATCTTTGGTAGGTGGTCCTTTGCAGCCTCGATCTGGGCTTTAGCGATAGCCGAGATGGCAGGTAGACCGTTAGGTCCAAGGTTATTTGCGTTATTCATTGCTGGTGGCATGTTTTGAGGATTATTCGAGTTAGACAGATTGAGATTGACGAAATTGGAAAGAGATCGGGACTGAGACGAGATAGGAGGCGAAAACTGAATGTGTGGAAAAGCTGACTGAAACCAAGACGAGATGATAAACGGATTTGGTGACGATGGGGAGGGATCTCGGTTTCGATATTCGAGATTTGATGCGGAGATAGAAGAAGGACTTCTTCCTTGCTCGTTGTCCGAGTTAGGAACTTCTTCAATCGGGGTTAAAGGTGATAAGGGTCTATGTGTTGCTGGATCGTCTAAGTCTAACGACTGTGACGGTCTAGTAGGTGTTATAGGGTATTGTCGCGACGAGGAACGGAACGACCGGGACGAGGGAAGCACAAGGGAAGGCACAAGCACAAGCACTGACCGAGTAGCCGGCAAGCTTCAAAGACGATGGAGTCCGAACTTCAGCGCAGCGTACAAGGGTGGTGGGAGGATAAGTGATCTCAACAGCAGTGATAGCACAGAGGGCCAATCACAAGGGCTCAAAGGATGTCTAGTTCCCAATGACCAAGTTAGTATTGGAGTATACAGAGAGAGGTACAACACGAACCTAGTTCCCAATGACCAAGAGGTCGAGATAGGGAACTAGGAGCTATCTACAGTCCTTATATACGTATGGTAACAATAAGAGAGAAAGAACAACAAGGAGGTCAAAAGATAATAGCGCGAGAGGAAGGAACGACAGCGCGAGAGAAAGTAGGTATCAAAGACAATAAGTGTACGACAGTTGTGAGAGAAAGAGGTGAAAGAATAATAGCGACGAATGGGAATGAAGTGTAACAATAAAGAGGAAAGACAATAAGAAGAAGAGGGGGCAGTACGCAATTGTGAAATGGATATGGAGCAATGAGTCGAAGGAGTATGAGTAATAAGCACGATCACATGATAAAGGAAGAAAGGTGGCGTGAGATAAATGAGAAAAATGATGTAAGTACCGGTTGTCACGACATTACCCCCCTTCTACGGTCGATGTCCCAGCGACAACTTCTGTAAGATTTTCGTATGGTTGCCAGGGCAGGGAGTGAAAAACGGTGGCTGAAATCTTTCGTGGAGCGCTAGGGTGAGCCTGATAAAAGTCAGCAATGGCTTCATCGCTTGTTCCCACCAAATTTTCCTCTGGTTCCCAATTTTCTTTTCCTTCACCGTAACCTTTCCATCTAACCAAGAATTGGAGCTTTTTCCATCGTCCAAATATTCTGCTATCCACAATTTGATCCACTTCCCAATGTTCTTCTCCGTCAATGATTTCTGGTTCTGGTGGCGGTGGCTCAATTCCGTTTACTTCGTTCCCTTTCCAAGGTGAAAGACGGTCGACGTGAATGTTGTCATGGATTTTCATCCAAAAGGGTAGGGAGAGTCGGTAGGTATGCGATCCGGTTTTCTCCGCAATTTCGAAAGGACCTAGGCGGCGGCTTCCAAATTTTCCATATTTCTGCTGAATTTTGACGTTCTTTGCCGAGAGCCACACAGGTTGTCCTACATCAAACTCCTGTACCCTCCCATCAATAGACTCCTTGATTCGTTGTTTGCTCATTCGGAGTGCCGCCTCTGCATCTTCCCTTGCGTATCGAAGTGCCTCCAGTCTTTGATTGATGGATGGGTACGACTTAGAGACTTCGATCGGAATGTTGAGTTCCGGGTGTACCTTGCGTATCGAAGTGCCTCCAGTCTTTGATTGATGGATGGGTACGACTTAGAGACTTCGATCGGAATGTTGAGTTCCGGGGTGTACCCGTAGAGGACTTCGAAGGGGGAATGGTTGTGAGCAGAGTGGATGCGAGAGTTAATAACAAATTCGGCAGTGGGTAGTAGGTGGTCCCAATCGTCCTGGCGTCGACTAGTGTACATTCGGATATAGCGCTCAATTTCCTGGTTAGCACGTTCTGTCTGTCCGTTTGTCTCGGGGTGGTATGCGGTTGTAAGCGCAGATTCAACGCCGAGTAACTTTAGAAGATGGCGCATCACTTCAGCCGCAAACTGGGGACCTCGATCTGTGATGAATCGTCTCGGGAGGCCGTGGAGTCGGAATATTTCTCGATAGTAGATATCTGCGACACCTTCTGCAGTAATTTCGGTAGTGATAGGGAGACAGTGGAGCATTTTGGTGTAGTGATCAACGATGGTTATGACTGCGTTATGTCCGTCTTGTGTCATCGGTAGCTCTCCGATTAGGTCAACACCAACGTCTTCCCAGGGGCCACTTGGAACAGGGAGAGGTTGGAGGGGTGAGGAATAATGGGGGTTTAATCGTTTTCGCTGACAAGGATCGCAACCGTCCACATATTTGTCCACAAAGGAGCGCATTCCCGGCCACCAGAATTCTTTGCTGACCAGCTCTAAGGTCCCGTGCTGACCCGGATGTCCAGCCGTTGGAGCATCGTGACATTGGATCAGAACTGCCTTTCGTAATTCAGGACTCGGTGGCACGTACACTTTGTTCCGGTAGAGGACTAAACCGTTTTCTTCCCTCCATTCTGGTAGTCCACCCACCAACTTCTGCGGTCCTTTGATCTGTTTCAGCCCTTCCAACACCTCTGCTTCTCGTTCACTTGCACTGCGAATTTGGTCGTAAAGGGGATTATGGAGTAGAACAGCGGTTGCGGCGTTTATGAAGTGTTTGGGGTGAAGGACGATCTGTTCTTGATTGTCGTCAGAGTCCGATACCTGAAACTGGGACATGCGAGATAGGGCGTCAGCTTGGGTGTTGGTTTTTCCGGGGCGATGCTTAAGTTGGAAGTCAAACCGTGATAGCCATAGGGCCCAACGGGCTTGTCTACGACTGAGATCTTGGGCTGTTCTCCAGAATTCCAGGTTCTGATGATCGGTGATAATTTCAAACGGTTGTGGTAATCCTTCTAAGAAGTTTCGCCAGTCCTTGAGAGCTTCAATTATCGCTAGCATCTCTCGATCGTAAATTTCGTAATTCCGCTCTGCTGGGTCCATGGAGGCTGATCGGAATGCTACTGGGTGCCATTGTCCGTCTTTTTGCATTTGTGATAGGGTTCCACCTGTTGCAAATCCTGAAGCATCGACTTCTATCCTGGTTGGCCTGTCTGGGTCCCACAAGACCAGGATCGGAGAGGAGGTAAAGGTGTCTTTAAGGGATTGGAATGCTTCCTGTTGTTGCGTTCCCCAGTTCCATTTGATCTCTTTTCGTGTGAGGTCGTTGAGCGGTCAGGCTCTTCTTGCAAAACCTTCAATGAATCTCCGATAGAAGTTAGCAAAACCCAAGAAGCCGCGTAAATCACGTAGCGAGGAAGGTGTTGGCCAATTTTTAACCGCTTCGACCTTGACTGGATCCATTCGAACTTCTCCCTCTCCGATAATCAGACCCAAGTACTCCATGGAGGGTTGTTCGAACTCGCACTTTTCTGGTCGAAGGTAAAGGTCGTTTTGCTTTAAGCGGGTCAGGACTTCATGGACTGTGGAACGGTGTTCGGCAAGGGTTTCGGTGAAGATGAGAATGTCGTCTAGGTAAACGGCAACCTTTCCAGCAGCAATAAGATCAGTGAATATCGAGTTCATAAGTGCTTGGAACGTAGCGGGGGAGTTTGTTAATCCAAAGAACATCACTAGTGGTTCAAAAAGCCCTCTATTGGTGGCAAATGCGGCTTTCCACTCGTGTCCCTTCTTGATCCGAACATTGTTGTAACCCCATCGTACGTCGAACTTGGTGAAGATTTTGGATTTTCGAAGACAGCTAATGATGTCGGTTATCAGGGGGAGGGGATATCGGTTCTTAATCGTGTGTTCATTGAGTTTCCGGTAGTCCTGAACAAAGCGGAGTTTCCCATCTTTCTTTTTGACAAAGAAGACTGGGGAGGCTAGAGGAGATTTAGAGGGTCGGATATACCCCTTTCGTATATTTTCTTTGAGAAACTTGTCCACTTCTTCCTGTTCGTTGAGTGACATCGGGTAGATTTTGGTACGGAGAGTTTCAGGGGCATCCGGTTTGAGGTCGATTGCGTGGTCCCAGGGTTTGTGTTCCGGTAGACGTTCGGATTCCTTTTCTGAGAAAACTTTGCTGTGGCGGTGGTATTCGGCGGGAATGAGTTCTTCAAATGTCTTGGTCGGTTTGTCCTTATTTGCTGCCTCAGCCAACTGTTGGGAGTAAGTGTACCCGGCAGCACACCAAAGTTCATCGGCTGTATGATCTAGAATTCCTGCCCGAAGGAGAGCTCTTCTTCGTTTACGGTTGCCAACCAATCGATACAGGGGGGCCTTCTCGTCTTCCAACTCCGAATTCGGTAGTTCCTCTTCATCCAGTTCGGGTAAGGGGACGTACTCTGGATTGGGTTCCAATATCTTATCCGTGGTGGTCCCTCCAACGTTAAATTCTCGAGGTTCGGGTTCGTCTTCGATTGTCATACGAGAAGGAGTAGGGGTAATGATTGTAAGGCGACCCTTTCTCCAATCAATGTTGGGGTTGACTTTTCGGAGCCAAGGCAGGCCCAGGATTACGTCTTCGGTGCCTAGATTTGTGATTAGATACTCAAGGAGCTGTGGTGAATTCTGATCGATTGTGGAGAGTAGGCGTGCGGAATGTGTGATTTTCCCAGCAGTATTAGGGGTTCCATCAATATTATAGAGAGTGATTGGATGAAGGAGGGGTCGAGTAAGGATGTGATTCCGTTTTACAAATCGTTGATGAAGGAATAGACCTGTTGCACCAGAATCTATCATTGCTGCGCAGTTTGTACTCTTGAATCTCCCTTGTAGCTTAATCGGTACGCGAAAATGAGAAACATCGCTTGATTGAACGGAACCGATAGTACAAGAGGAGGTCGATGCATAAATGGAGGACGATTTACAAGAGTACAATTCAGGGAACCAGGCGGCAGCCGTGGCGGGTTCCCACTTTAAAAATTCTGGCGCAATTCGGAGATCTGAGTAGCCAACATTTGTTGGTTCGAAGCGAGTTGTTGAAGAACTTGGGCGAGGTCCGGCATGACGGGGGCAGACGGAGCTGCCACGATGGTGGAAGTGGAGGGTTCCGTGAGAGAAGTTGCCGAAATGTTGCGAGGGGCGGCACGTCCTGTCAGACCTAGGTACTTACGGCGGCAAACACTTGCCAGGTGCCCAGTGAGCCCGCAGTGCTCACAAATGTCCCGCTCATGATGCCCGTCTGCCTTACGGTGGTTCTTCGATCCGCATCCGTAGCACCTTCCCATCATGAATCTACGATAGTCATCCGAACTCTTACCCGTTACCGTGCGAGTGGCATCTACGTCCATAGCATTTGGGTCTCGAGGAGGAAAAAAGGGTGGGTTGCTTGGTTGGAAGTGATGAGCGGAGGGAGTGATCGCTTTGAAGGGCGTCTTCTGCCTGTTTCGTTCGTTTATCCGATTGTCGACTCTGATAGCCTCGGCGATGAGGCTGGCCAGCAGGGAGGTATTGGCCTGAGTGTGTACCAAGCCATCCTTGATCCTATCTGCCAGGTGGTCGTAGAACTTGTCTCGTAGATCAACGTCCGAGTATCCGGTACGGCCAGAGTACTGTTTGAAGGTGGCGGCATAAGACGCTACAGAGTTCTTCCCTTGGTACAGAGTTTTCAACATGGTTTTTGCATCGGTAACCGGATCGGCTGTTTCAAATCGAGCGATGAAGGCAGCTTTGAAATCCGCCCAGGTGGGGTATGTAAGGGCAACGTTGTTGTTCAAGGTGTGTGCGCTGATGTTTTCGGCAATAGGGGTGGCCCAGATGGCAGCTTCCCCTTCAAGGAATGAGATCGCGGATTTGACCGGTTCGTGCCCGGCTAACGTTCTAATTCTAGGGATTCCCTGTGCCCAGACTTCAAATGCCGCCAGGAAGCGGCGGGCGTCTTCGCTGCCTATTCCATTATAGTTGTGAGGTTTGCTGACCCCTTTGTTACTGTTCATATTGGTGACAAGATCTGTCACCACTTGCTGCAGCGCTGCCTGATTGGTGGCAAGAGTATTAAGTGCATTAAGGACATCTTGGCCGGTTGCCATTGCGGGATTGGGTTGGATAGGAGGGTTAGGAGGGGTGTCGACTCTGATTGGCTCGTGTGAGGTTCCTGGGAATTCAATAGATTCGATGGGCACAAGTTCCACTGGCTCGGGTACTGATTCAGCTCTAGTAGGGATCGACGCTTGTCCTACTGCGGAGATAACGATGTCTGTGTCCACTGGACGACGTGGGATTGGTGCAATGAGTGCAGGGGAGGCTCGGGAACTGCTCGGATTCGAGGTTCTTCCAAAACGGGGAGGAGGATTCTGATTGAATGATTCGATTTGGGATATTGGAATTAGAAGGCGTTTGGTTCTGCCTGTACGACGTTCGGTTCGGATTGACTGTGATTCGGTAGCGTTAGGGCAGGGTTGGTTGTAGCAATCAAACCAGTCTGATGGTCTATCAGCTCTTCTTCGGTGGACATAAGTTTTATCAACGGTATCCCAGGCGTGGGATGATTCAGTACAGTCAAATTCGGATTCCTCAGAGTCGGAAACGTGTGCCGAGTAAGAAGGCGTGATGGTAAGAAGTTCTGCGGGGACAACCTGAGACTAGGCTGTCAGCGCAGCAGAAGATCTCGACCTAGTGTCGCGACGAGGAACGGAACGACCGGGACGAGGGAAGCACAAGGGAAGGCACAAGCACAAGCACTGACCGAGTAGCCGGCAAGCTTCAAAGACGATGGAGTCCGAACTTCAGCGCAGCGTACAAGGGTGGTGGAGGATAAGTGATCTCAACAGCAGTGATAGCACAGAGGGCCAATCACAAGGGCTCAAAGGATGTCTAGTTCCCAATGACCAAGTTAGTATTGGAGTATACAGAGAGAGGTACAACACGAACCTAGTTCCCAATGACCAAGAGGTCGAGATAGGGAACTAGGAGCTATCTACAGTCCTTATATACGTATGGTAACAATAAGAGAGAAAGAACAACAAGGAGGTCAAAAGATAATAGCGCGAGAGGAAGGAACGACAGCGCGAGAGAAAGTAGGTATCAAAGACAATAAGTGTACGACAGTTGTGAGAGAAAGAGGTGAAAGAATAATAGCGACGAATGGGAATGAAGTGTAACAATAAAGAGGAAAGACAATAAGAAGAAGAGGGGGCAGTACGCAATTGTGAAATGGATATGGAGCAATGAGTCGAAGGAGTATGAGTAATAAGCACGATCACATGATAAAGGAAGAAAGGTGGCGTGAGATAAATGAGAAAAATGATGTAAGTACCGGTTGTCACGACAGGTATGCTCCAACAGATGGGCCTTCAGGCTCTTCTACTGTCGCTTTTCTTTTATTGTTATTACGAGTTCGCCCTCGATTATCTAACGAAGGGTTCACGGATATGCTTCTTCTGTTGTTAGACAGGAGTCGATCTAGCTCTTCAACGTCTACTTGACCGGCTCGTTGTGAATTGCGAGTCGTTCGTTTCGAAATTGAATCGCCTATTTTGTTTCTTCTACTTCGAAGATTTTTATTTCGGCTCGTAGGCCTTTATCAGGTGTTTTTATAGCTTAGAACCCCTCGCGGTGGGCTCCAGATAATGCGCAGTGTGCGTGATCTACACTAAACCACAACCAAAACAAAACAAAGACTAATCTTAGTTAGACTTGTTCGTATGGTACCGCCGTATCAAATATTTATAAAAGGGTGCGAGGGTGCGTTGTCAAAGGTTCCGCGGGTTCTTTAGCTTTTTATATTTCTTTTACAGGAGCTAGGGCTCAACTGCGTTTTATGTTTTATAGTTTTATAGATGTGGTCTTACTTCTTTCTTTAGTGCTAGTGAGAACGGGAGCTAGGGCAATCGACCGTCTCGAGCTAGACTATATGTTATTACAACAGTGACGAAGGAGCTAGGGCAATCGACCTCGTATGTACTTCAAACTTCTTTCTCAAACACTAGGGACAACGGGAGCTAGGGCAATCGACCGTGTCTAACTAGTACCAGGAGCAAGGGAGCTAGGGCAATCGACCTTGTATGGATTTTATAGGTGGGGTGTTTTACAACGAAGGGGAGCTAGGGCAATCGACCCAACGAGGCGTATTTCAATCAAACTAGAACGAGGGAGCTAGGGCAATCGACCTCGAAGCTAGGCTAGGCTTATTTCTTTGGTTATATACACAGGATAGTTCACCACAACCTTTCCTGGGCTCGTTTATAGAACTTCTTTCGACAAGGACAACGGGAGCTAGGGCAATCGACCGTGTCTAACTTATCTATCTTTATCCTCTTCGGAATAAGATGGCTACACAGGAGTTTTCTCTCTGTTTCGCACGTCTCAGACACCCACTCCGGTAGAACTGAGCGATTCGAGTGCCTCACAGGGACTTATCTCTGGTATATAGTTTCGAGTGCCTCACAGGGACTTATTCTCTGGTATAGGGTTTGAGTGCCACACGGGGACTTATGCTCGGATATATGGGGTGAGATACAAGTCTCCGGAAAAGGTGTGAATTTGTCCGCGGGGTGTTATCTGGTGTCTAACTAGCTAAGGTAAGGTATATATGTGAAAAGAAATAACAAATATTCGGTAAAGGTCCAAGATCCCAGAAAATGATGAAACGCCTCGAATCTCCTGAAATACTCGGGAACTTCCTAAACCTATTCTTCCGAAGCCTCCAACGTAGGGACTAGCTATATTTTGTCCGATAGTTTGATTGGTAATTGGCGGATGAGCATATGGGGCGGACCGATCGCAAGGCTAACTCGTTCCAATCTTTTATCCAAGTCTTCCGA
>JAACJN010000212.1:0-82986 GCA_013368555.1 Collybiopsis confluens | reverse complement strand
CAAAGAAAATGGCGTCAATGATTTTTGAGCGTTTCTGCGCTCCCATTAGGCTCGTAGAGACTTTTTAGCCGGGTAAGCTCTCACCGTCTTTTTCGAAACGACGGTCGATGCTATTTCTCCAATGTAGTCGATTCGTTTCCACTCTTCATACGTCCAAGGGCAATCATCCATGGTTCAAGGTGGGCATCTCACTGCATCTTTTCCTCGTTATTACAGGGTTCCCCTCCAACAAAGTGCATATACCGAAGTGTCCCGCTGTACCTGTACCCGGACTCGTACATGCCACGCGCGAAGCGCGATGGCCCACTTCCCACGTGAAGCAAAGTGACCGGTGGAGATGAATGAGACGTTCTCTGCCGTCAGATGCCTCTCATATGTGTTACTACGATGACCGGTGACCTAGCCAGAACAAACGGTCATTGTGGAGTCTTAGCAAACTAGTCAAAAAAGGCGCCACGCACCCTTACTGCTGCTATTTTTTTCTGCCCATAAAACGCCTACATTCTGTATTGCCAATGGCCGAGCAAGAGAATTTGAATCATCGTTGTCCTTCACAAAGGTGTTCACAATGAGATGACGAGTTCTGGCTGAGTTTAGCGTAGTTCAATAGGTAGAGATACACGGCTCCGGACTATTGAGAGCATCTTTGAAAAGATTACTAATTGCTCTACGGTGAGAAGATTATCCTTTTTGAGAATGGTTTGTCATAACTCATTTAATAGCGTCTTTGCGTTTCGCTGCTGAAAAGAGTTGACTCGAGAGAAAGGGTGACGTGACGTGACTTTGTGACAAAATCGTCGAAAAATCGATAACAAAAAAAACAAAAACATCCAAACAGTTAATACAAATAGCTGAAACAATTTCTTCGAAATTTTGAAACTCAGGTGCAGGTACAGGAAGGGTTAAAAAGGCTAGTCATGTTATCACACCATTTCAAATATCACAGTCTTCGAGGATTTCCAAAGCCAAGCGAAGGCGATTTTCAGCCATCATATCACCTGTGAGCTCCAGGCCAGTCGAGCGACATTCCACTTGAACATTGCCAAATTTGAGTATGTGCTTCAGGTGCCATAGTGTGTAGATGCCACAATCAGAATTATTAGGCTGAAATGGAACCTGGAAGACATATTCTCGTTTCTCCTGCATCGGTAGTAGGGACAACCTATAGACAGACCTTTGTGTGAGGGTCGCACACCCAATCGGTGTTGAGATTGTTTTTGAGGTTAACATGAAAGCCTCGTAGCTTGGCGAAAACTTCAGTGAGCCGCATTAACGACTGCCAGTTAAGATCAGTTCCGACTCTGGCAAAACAGACATGATTTTACCAGCATGAGACCTGTATTCTTTCTCAGTTCTACAGGTTTCTGACGATTGGGGACGCAGTTTATCCGGAGACTGTCATAAATATTGATTCTTTGGTGACGATAGTTGATGCACACCGAGTACCAGTGAGTATTCGACTCATTGATGGGAAAAAATACGCAATCCCAGTCTGCCCGCTTGAGTTTTTTCTGCTGGGAGTATTAGACCAAAGTCAAATGGTAATTCAAGAACATGTACTCACTTCAGCCGCACGACACCACCTAATGGCAGTCACAATATCGTTTTCAGCCAAAGAAACTTTTGGCACCTCGCAAATGGCATCCTTGAACAATACTTTGGTAGCAAAGAATGAGCTGAGCCCTATGGTCTTGAACACGCTAGTGTCTCTGTCTCGGCAGCACCATTTCCGTACAAAATAGTTGACTATCTCGTCGTCCAACCATTGTCCGATTCTGAGTCGGTGAAAGCTTTTGAATGCAAGAGAGACCGGCTTAATAGAGAAGTTGGCCTGGAGCTGAGATATCTATAGGGTGTATGAACAGATAATCAGTTCAGCGAGATCGGAATTAGAAGTGTTTGACATACTCGAGAAATCGTAGATCGTATAAGTTCATGGGCATCCACGACAGAGGTAAATAGAGCTTTGAAGAGACTGGATTCCAACTCCGACCTCCGACTCTCAAGAAGCAAGCTCAGAGAAACAAAATTTTGCAGCACGGCTTGGAAGGAAAACGGGCGAGGCTCTTCACGGTGAGCTGCAGAGGCAAGCGACACGTTGGCATGGATGATGTACAAGCTTGAGAGGTCCGTCTCCAGGATTCGTAGACGTCTGATCTGATCCAGAAGGTTTTCACAGAAGCATTGGTCAAACTGAGTGGGACATGGAAGAGTGGGATAATTGTGGTCCACGAAAGCGGTCATTCCCTCCGCGGTCCAGGTTGTCAATAGATAGACGGACAGGTTGAGCTGATTGGTTCGGCATTTCCTCATTATCGTGGCTAGCTGACGAAGATATCCTGCAAAACACTCTCGCATCTGTCCGAACGGAGGGCAGTCGACGAGACCGCATTCGTGGTGATTTGTCACCTCCTGCATCCTATTGCCGAACATTTAGCGGGTTTCTAAAGGTCTCACAAGAACAAGTACGTCCTTACCTTAGACAGCACTAGTCAAGGTTCAAGCGAAAACCGGGTTGAGCAACCGGAGCCGAGTCAGAACCGGTCCATTCGTAGGATTGCATTTTTAGGTAAGGGTGACACGATTACGCGTTCAAAGACTACAACAAGGTATAGACTGATTAAGTTACTTTCGCCAAAAGCGCTAACATATTACATTAAACATTAAACCTTGAGACGCAGTCCGTATCGATCCGGACCAAGACCCAAGGAGAGCTGATAGGAGATGGGGACGTCATTCTGGGACTCGGCGCGCCACAAGGATCCGAAATTTGGAACGAAAGTCAGGGAGCTAATAGCACTGTAAACATCTGTCTCCTGGATTTCGCGTTCAACCCCATCCCGAAAGTATGTAGAACCGCAGCCACGTCGTTTATCCCGCTGTTTCACATCGTCCCACAGTTTATGGGCATGCCGAAGAACTGACTGGAGGAACAGGTCATTTATGCTCTTTTTGGAATCTCCATTTTCCACAGTGAGAGTAAAATGTTCAGTCAACCAGCGGAGCATCTCTCGGCTACGCTTTCGTGGACGCTCAAAGATGGCTCGATCGAAATCTGCTGGGAGAGGAACGTGATAAGTATTGGGAGTAACGACCGAAACCAATTCGGCGTAGACCATGATATAGAACAAATTCTCAAAACCATCGTGGTCGAGAACGTTTGGAACATGGTCACTCAGGGCTGGAGGCAATGTGAGAAATCAAATAGGCCGCACGGGAGAATTATTACAACTTACTGTCCTCCGCGTTCTTGATGTCCGATAAATATGTAGATCCTAGCTTACACATGGCATCAAACCAGAATAAGAGAATTCGCAGAAGATTTTGCTGTTCCTCTTCTACAGCACCGTTGGTTATGGTCCCAGAGTTTACGAAGGAATGGTATAATGAATAGACCGTCAATTTGATGGTTGATGCAGCAAAAAAATGACCGCCGATGGCCAGGCAGTCCTGGATAGTAGTCACACTGTGAACTACTCCAGGCCTCATGATTCTACCGAAGATTACATGATTCACGATCGCAAGGTGAATGGGAAACGAAACAACTCACAACATGGATCCAGGAGAAAGTAAGAACGAGCACCAGCGCCAACCGCGATCGTAGTTGCGCTCAAACGCCAATTGGTATGTATACGCTTCCGACGACACTTGCTCGTTTGCATCGGGTGGGAAGGCAATGTCCCATTTCTTTGCTCCGTCCTCTATCGCGACCCAGGTGCACATTCCAGTACGATCGACATGAGGTCGATGGACAGCATGAGCCTTGGCGAGTAACCCCCAGCCCATAAGGTGTAAATAGGAGGAGGTTGGGTATCCATGGTACTTTTTGGCGGCAGCACGGAGATCTGTAGCTAGCTGGGGAGGAGCAAAACTTGCACCACCGAGGGGATTGTGAAGATAGTTCACGATCTTATCAGTGACGAAAAAAATCTTCATACGTGGCACGGGTGAACACAGCAGTTCCATCGTTCTCATTGAATCGTGTCATATCTGTATGGATAGTGAGTGTTTAAGTCAGTCGATAAGTATAACTCTGACTTTACCATGTATGATACGCAGATCCTTCAGGCGGCCAAACTCCTTTAACCCGTTGCGATCACACGTTAGGCGAGTAGGACGATTGCTTAATATCACAACCGGATACTGGCGCAGTAAGTTGTGGACCTCTCCAGCTGACTTTTTGCTAAAATCGGAGTAATCCGCGGTGTAAACGGGAGGTGCGTCAGGGTGACCGGTAGAAACTGGCGAAATGTTGATCACACCACGGGAACTTGGAGACCATTCAGGCGGCGGACCGGTGGGGAGATCGATGGCGGACCTCCACTGATCGACACGCCTGGCCAACTCTTCCTGGTCTTCAACAAGCTGCCTACGCTGAATTTCGTGTTAGCGCAAAGGTGGGATAATCCTACGGCTGAGCTTACATAATGCTCGCCAATATACTGGGTGTATCTGGACCCATCAGCGGAATAAACGTTGACAGCCCCCGACGGGAAACACTAGTAGGTACCAGATTGTGAGCAAGGAAGATGATGCAGAAGGATACTCAATACCTGACATCTCTCATCCTCCTTCGGGATAAAACGAGGAATAGTAGTATCTTCATCGCTCTCTTCGGGGTCAGAGACTTGCGAGTCGTTCCTCTTGCTATTTGCTCGAACTTTTGGTTTCGGGCGATGTCGAGGCAAGTGAAAGCTGGTCTTGGGGCGTTTCGAACTTGTAGCTATTGTTTCGGTTTCAAGTTTACGCTTTGCTATACGCTCTGATTGTCGATGGATAGAGGCCGAATTATCTCTATCCTTGCCGATATCAGTTAAAACCTGAGACTTCGCATTGGCTCCGGCCGAGGCAGAGTCAGAAAAATTGGCGGCTGAAGCACCAAAATCCGTCTGTATAACACGAAAATCATCAGACGCTTGAGATGCAGCATGGGGTTGACCTGGAACTAGATCATCGTCGACCGAGTTCAGAGTATCGCAAGGGGGAAAGTGATGTTTTTCTATATCAGGACCGGGTACTGGACTGGTGCAGTCTAAGCGATCAACATCGTGCGAGTCAGCGGCCGCTCCATCTGAGCCGTTTTGGGGTAAGGAGACAGGTAGAATATCGGGATGGTCAGAAACGATGGTATCGGAGTCAGACCGCGAAAAAGAAACGTCGGACATGTCGATATGTGGGACTGGCTGATTAGCTTTCAGCTGCGTATTATTTCCAGGTGCGAGTAGGCTATGATCTTCGACGGTTTCGGTAGTGAGATCAACTACCATGAGGCTAGAGTCGATATTGGGAGTAGAGGTGATGCGAAGGTCAGGACGGGGCAACAGGGAAGTGTCCTGAGGTGTATCGAATCTCTCTGAGTCACTGAGATCGGTAGAATTGTGCCTCTCTTCCATTAATCCTCCAGGCATCGCACTGAGATGAGCCCCACTAACGACATCAGTATGGGGTATGGTCTCGGAGTCACTGAGATCGGTTGACTCGGGCCTCTCTTCTATCAATTCTCCAGGCATCTTATTGAGATGAGCCCCGCCAACAATAGCGGTATGGGATGTAATGTCTAAGTCGGGATGACCCGGATGAGGTGGACCGAACAAGGTTGCAGGCGCAACTGTATCGCCGGGAGAGCCTGAACAGGCCACCGTTTGCAACACTTCTGAAGCTTGTAGCCCTGTTATGCTCATATCCTGAGCTTCACTTCCTTTCTTGGCCTCAGGAGCGCTCTCCCGAAATTCGCTCCCAGAGAAAGGTCCGATATTTTCTACACCTGGAACAGGGGCGGCAGCATCATTGGATAAGCGATGAGATACAATAAGGGTTGGAGCGCTGGCAGTCCCTGATGAGGAGGAAGAGGGATGGACCAAGACATCTTTCGGAGAAGACTGGCCACCCGCTGCCAGGGTTACGCGAGGGTCTATCACTGATGCCTGACTGGAGTCCGGGGGAGGAGGCTCGGGGCTTACGAACTGTTGAGCGCCCGAGGAACCATCATGCACAAATCTGGATGCAGATATAGCCCCATCACTGACTCTCTTGGCTGTCGAGAGATTAGAATCTTCATCCCGTGTACCGGAAAGATGGAAGGAGGGGAGAGAGTTTGATGAGCCAGCAGAATCGCTGACGTTGTGACTGGAGGGTAATTGTAGTTGGGGGGGAGATGGTTGAGAGTGTACATTTGAACGAGAATCATCTAGTTCGTTCGTAGCGCCCAAGTCTGATAGCAATTCAGCACAGCAATAATATTGGAAACAGAGGACATACCGGGGAAGAAGAAGGCAATATTATCCTCATGTTCGTTGAAGGAATTTGAGAAATATTTACGCAAATCTTGCTTGAACTTGGCCTCTTGGGTACGAAAGGTAGAAAGAGTTTCGGGGGGAATAACGAAGTCAAGGACCCTGTCGATCATCGTCTCTGCGGTAATCTGGCGACGCGATACGAGAACAAGGTTTTGCCAGATCAGAGTTTCGATTTTGCGTAACTTGTCTGGCTTCATGTCACCCAACGTCAAGAGAAACTGGAAGTGCGTCAGTAAGTTACCATGTAGTACAAGTTCAAGGAGCGACACGAGAATGCTTACCGAGATATAGTGATTACGACCGAAACGCGAGGAATTTAATAGACAGGTACGAAACAAAAGGATAGGAGACACGGCCAAAGCCGAGAATAGCGGCGCCTGAAACTCCACAATCGAGATATTAGCCTCTGAAAGAATTTCGCCGACGTTCTTATCAAACTGGGATGGGTTGAATCTGGGAAGTGTATTGTAAGCGGTGTATGTCAACCAAGGCGGCAGAGAGCGAACTTTCGTAGCCGCTGAGTGAGTAGAGTTGCTACTTCCGCGTCCGTGTTCCCGTCCACAACTCCCTGTCAAAGCATTTATGATTTTCCAGCAGACACAAAGAAGAGTGTCACCCACCAAGGTCATAACACTCAGGTAGGCCGCTGCGAGCTCGATATTCATAAGGATGTTCGAGTAGCTCTTGGCTTGTAGACGGTGATGAATGCTGGTAAGGTTTTGGAGCGCGGATTGAGCGATAGTTTGAGCTGCGTTGACGGGGTGAAGAGCATCCGAAGGCGAGGCGCCGACGCCGCCACGATGCGTCCACCGAGCAGCAGAGGCCTCCTCAAAGATACTGGGCCAACCAGGTTTCTGAGTCAGCTGTTTCGCCTGCATGAAATCAACTGCTGAGCCCCCAAAAAGAGAAAGAGAACACACCACACGCCGTAATCGCTTGGACAAATCCTCCGACATGACTTTCCGCGGTATCGTTCCAGTTTTCATGGAGCTACCACATAGAACACAGAGTAGCTTAAATCCAAGGATTGGTCCCAAATGAGAGGGCCAGCTCCAATTCTCCTGCTCGACTTGGGCAGCGGTCGACAACCGGACAAGGGATCGCCATTGGGTGTCGCCCTCGATCTTCCTAATCCACGTATTTCGAAGAGCAATAGATAGTATCTAGAAGATGTTATGAATGTTATGAAGCTCTTTTACAAGTGATACCCACCTCAATGTCCTCCGATGGACACAATATATCCTCCTGGCTTCCGAAACGCGGGGCGACCAACTTCGAGAAAAGAGGTAATGATGATACAACAACAATTGCTAAAATAGGAGAGATATCAGTAATAGTACATAGAGCTTTGCGCGAAATAGCGAATACCAGTTTCATTCATGATAAATAGGAATTAAGCAATGTTGTGACTCATTGTCACATGGCAAATCACAAACTCAGGAGCGGGCCGTCCCTACTTCCGGAAGACCATATACACGAGGAGACTTGCATTCAAGCTTGTACGTATCTGCTCTGGATTTCTCATAATTCAAGAAAAATCTTAGAGCTGACATTTCGGATGAAAAGTACACTAGCTATACTTGAACAAGAAAATAACAATACAAACAAAGTCTCAAATATCTCAGCTGGTAAATCCTTCACTTCTGCCATTTCAGTGCCAATCGTAATATCCACGCAGTAGCTCGTTAGGGTCGCTGTCATCCCCCGGGTGCTGCAGAATATCAGAGTTTTCCGTGGCATTGTCGGAGTCAGGATCTCCCTCGGTGCCGTTGTCGGTGGCTGCTTTAATGGCCTGGGCTTTCTTTCGGCGCACGACAATTGTACATTGTTCCTCGTCTCCGTTCAATGTAACAATCTGTGCATAGCTTGGTCCTAGTTTCTACTGAAGCTCAGGAGAAAGAAAAACTCACAATAGTTGAGGCGTTAGGGGCCCGAGGCGGTGGCAAGGATGGGACAGACGGGGGATGCTGGGCGATTCCTAATTCATGGTTAAGTTGGTCAGCCAGGATATGATACAATATTAGTATAGAAGATTGGTGACCATTGGCTGACGAGTGTAACGCGTTACCTCCGGAATTAGATCGTCGGCAAAGCGGTCGGGGAAAGTCGTGAAATTAATGAACCCAAAGTGGGGACCAGGTTGTAGAGAGTCTCGGGGACTTTAAGCGGTTCGTGCAAGCGTGGGACAACCTTAGGAGTCATAGCTAGGATTAGTTAAAGAGAAAGCATATGGAAGGTCGTATACCTTGTAGCGAATGAGAATATCAAGGAAATTTTGGTCGATGAACCAATCTTGAAAGTTAGTTTCAATTGTTTGGGAGTTCGTCGTGCGCGCCACCAAAGCTTGAAGTTCGTGGAATCGATAGGCGACAAATGAGGGTAAAGAGCTTGTGGAGGTCCCATGGGTGTTACCCGAGGACCACTGGAGACAGGAGTGCTTCAATTCAACCTGATAATACATTAAGGAGATAGCCAGCAGGATGAGAGGGGAAGACAATCACCAGAATGTTGGACCAACTGTCCAATCTTTCGTGGAAACGTCGTCTGTAATACGTGACGGATAGTGACAATTTTCAAGATACGAAATATACGCAAATGGGCGCATTAGTTGGTCGATGCAGTACCAGAGGCGGGCTTCCTCTTGAATCTGGAGGCTTTTCTCTGAGGGAATAGCTCAATGATCGTGCCACTGGGTGTCAACACACTGCGCACAAACCTAAAACTCGCCCTACATAACCTTTGTCAGGAATACGGGGGTCAGATGTACCAATCTCCTCTTCGAATGGTACGGAAAGACAGCTTGGGACGACTTGATAGCGCGACACTGGAGCAGAGCCAATCGGTGAGCTCAAAGGATCAGAGCGATGAACTGAGATGGATGGCATAGGTTGTGAGAGGCGATAGAGAGAGAAGGGGGGGAGTTGGAGGCTGTTCGAATTTTTGGCCGGTTTTTATGACTCCGATCCGCATGAAGGCAGATCCAGAAGGTAGATTTGGAAGACGATTGCATTTGAGCTGAATTTCATAATTTTGAAATCATGAACGGCCTCGTGGGTGGAAAAGAAGCCTGATCGACAGTTTGTTCTGTTGTCAAAATACAAAATAAGGAGAGTACTTTTCCGAATGTGCGTGAGGAAGAGAATGATTGGGAAATACGGTGGAGAGCGAGGGAAAGGAAAGAATGGGCTGCTTTGCGGTATACGAGCTGTGAGTGCGAGAAGGATATTGCCGTCGTTCTCCTCACCATGATCGCTCGCGGTGTCTGGTCACTTTGGCCGTCGAACACGGACGGGAATGTAAAGGTACCGCAGCTGTTGTCGAAATTTCGCCGCCAGTTCTATATCTGGAACGCTTATGTAATGTAAGTACGTAATGCAGCTCGAGTCACCGCGTCGCCCTTCCTCCACGTACCACCATATCCACCATGACTACGATGACCTTTCCTGACGGTCCACTTACTGGTAGCTATCCCATCGACAACCTCATCCTTACTTCTCGCCTCGCGCATAGTAGATCTCTCTCGAGCTTTGCTTTTCGTCGTCCTCGCGACCAAGTCGAGTTAGGGCTAATGCAAAATATTTCAAACATCCTAGTCTTTGGTACAGTACATGATAGAGAGGCGAAGACTGTGACTGCAGCTCTGGGGGAATTTACGGAAGCCGGTCTGCTTTATCGGATTACGTTTAGCGTTAACCAACGAGGGAGACCCCCAAATCAGCTTCGACAGGGCTCCTCTAATAACCCCGTTATCTTCATTCCGAATAAAAATCGCGGTCTCAAGCTACTGCAAGAATGGAAAAAAAACACGGCGTGAGTCCTTTCCCTTCCTCAAACTATGAGGATGGCTATCCCACATTTTTACAGAACTTTATCTCCGATCCAACACATCGAGGATATTTGTGACTCCCTGTCCTTTCTAACTTCCGACAAAAATCCCTCTCACTATCAGCAGAATTTCCTCTCACTGATCCTGTGGCGCGCAGGATTCAAACTGCGATGGCGCGCCCAGAACATGGGAAACCGCTGGAAAGCTCAAATTTTCGGCTTTCTCAGAAAGTGTATTCCAACACTCGAAGAACTGATCCAGTCAGAATCTGTCTCGCTGGGATCGAAGGTGCCTTTGGCAACGATGCGCCAGTTGGCAAAAGGCTCTCCAGCTATGTTCAGTGTGACGGCTAGGCCTGAGACGACGTCCCCGGTCTTGATGGCAAAGATCACAAGCGCAAACGTGGAGAAATGGGTCGCTTTGTTCGAGTCTCAGTGGAAGGTTCTATGTCAAGCTCTTACAATATGGGAAGGGTCCACCTCCGTTCACCCCCTTCCATTCCCCCAAGCGAATGTTCCTACCATCATGGACTGCCTCAACATGTTTCTTCTCATTCGTCCCGTCCTCACGTTCCTGATGAACCTTGTTCCTACCGATGAGATCGAGGTCGCTCTCAAGGCGGACGGTACGTATTTTAAAGCTCTGTTACTCATAAATAATAGCTCACATTCGTGCTCTAGAATCAAAACCGCAACAGACACCCGTCGATATAGAGGCCGTGGATCCTGAGAATCACTCGGACGCTGAAGGTAAGTCATCAACTCTTTAGGACAATGTTACTGCTAACATTCCCCCAGCTCGCAAAGAACCCGGAGAATCCCGCGCTCACCACTTCCGTCGCCTGTTTGGAACGGTACTGTCGTGGTCGTCAGGGGCTCTCGCAATCCTCCAGCGAATCTCAAATCTATTCGCTCCCAATCCAGTCTTCCAACGCCTTCCTACCCGGACTGAGCCAGAATTAGCTGTCACAAATGAAGACGTCGTAACCGTCCTCAAATACTTAGAACCCAACGTCCAGCCGGACCCTGAGGTCATTAAGTCAATCCGAAAAGCAGCATCTCGTGCCACCGTCCATGCGGAAGCTGCGCTTATGGTTTGGGCTCTTCATGTACGTAGTACATCAGTTTGAGTGTCCTCACATTCAATGCCCTCTACAGAATCGCGGATTCGCTTTCGAGCCTCCCCAGCCTCCATCCCAGCCCGAACCAGCAGGCGTATTGGACCCTCAAGCCATCAAGTTCATAGGTGTCGCAATGAGGTCTTCACGGTTATGTCGACTACCTATTGGGGTAGGCAAGCGATGTTGTGCCTGCTGCTGGGCCATGCAGGAATTTATCAAGATGGCTGCGTACGATCTCGTTTTCGATGCCCCAGGCACTCACACTACCTTTTTTCAATGGCTTATGCCAAGCCACGCACCGATCTGGCTTCAACAGAGACTTCGAGATTTCCTTATCGAGAAGGCCAGGTCGGCACTGGTGAGGTCCCATGAAATGCAATCCTCCGGCTCAAGCTCAGATAGTGATGGGTAGGGATTCCGTGGTTCTAGTTGCATGTCGACCATTGTATCTAAGCTCTCATTTTGTCGTACTCATATAGCTCGTATTTTGTATCCGAAATTAATCCTGACGCCGCTATTGGTTCAAAGGTCCGATTTTTACGATAAGATATAAGATTATCGTCCGATTTTCACACACCGAAAAGAACGTGGGTATTTTTTTTTTTTTTTTTTCAGGAATTGCGTAGACCCTTTTACATAATAATATTAATAACTTCCCTGGACCACTGTTCATGGGTCCACCTTCTCTTACGGTGCCATTGAGCGATAGTCTAGGATCTGATATCCTAGTTCTATCCAGCTTGCTACATGGCCAAGTTGATAGCTCTCGCAAACCTTTGCCCAGAGATCAACACAATCGAGCCTTGAGCTTCCTCGCTCACATCGCTACTCTCCTCACTGTAACTCAGAAGAACTACACACCGCTAGCAGATTCTCATGCGGTTTTGGGAAATATTGATGTTTCCACCGCGCAGTTTGTTGTATTCAGCGACATTCGTCTACCAGTTCATAGTGAAGACGAGGACTGTCTCCCTCGAAAGCTGGTGCCGATGAAGGTCGATGTTGTAAATGGTCGCTCGTTGATGACTATGGCAGATCACAGCTTTAGTCAGTGAGTTCTTGCATCTTCCGAGTGTCATAGCAATATCTCATTTGGTTTGCATTCAGAGAGTCAGCAAGTACTCGCCATGTTGCTGACGTCTTTGATGTCATTGCTTTTCTTCGAGAGCACCACTGGCAGAAGCACCAAGGATATTATCAGCAATTTCTCCGTTTTTCTCATGCTCGCTCTTGTGGGGTGCTACGTGCTAGAGTGCTTGAATTGGCCTCACGCTGGCTACAGAACCCTTTCACAATCATGCAGAACAATGTTGATGCCTTGGCTACCCGTCCTGGACTCACCAAAGACCTCAGGGTCACTTTGGATAATACCCAACTTCTAATACTCCAGGATCATGGTCTTCCAATTGAAGAGCTTACCTTACTGTCATCTCGTGATGATGGCTCCACCCGATATCTCCTTGCTGTCAATCCAGACAATGTCGCCCATAGGATATTGATTCTCGGCAGGCTGTGGCAGGCTCTGGAAGCGGTGCTCGCAGAGCCTTCTGCCAGTTCAAGGCTGGCTGAGACTCCCCGAGTCAGTCCGGTGGGAGTCAAGATTCACCATACCTTACCAGCATCCACTTCCCCAAGGATTCACATATTGTGTTACCTGATTGGTACACTGTACGCGCTGAAGCCTCTATTGAAGCACTTGCTCTCCGATCATGACTGGGATTCGGATATGAACACGGCTTTCACACTTGCAAAAGCCGGTATGTGAATAATTTTTCCCTCTCGGTATGGATTTTATTCATTGATGCTGTGCAACCGTAGTGACCCGGAGGCAGTCCGGTGCTGGCGGACAAGGTCAATCTCCACCGGAATTGAATAGCACCTTTGTAGCAGAAAGCGCGGAAGGTATGTGCCAGTGACTGATTAAATTTAATCTTACTTACCCTGTCATTCATTACACAGGTAACGCAGAGTATAATGAAACTCCGTCCAATCAGGCTCTCAGGTGTATCCTGCGTGTCATGGCGTGGTACAGTGCTGTAACTTTGATATGGAAAAAGGGCCCAAAATGGCTCTCTGGGAAGTCTCTCAATGTGTTCCAGTCTTACAGCCGGTCGTCTAGCGTTGCCCTCTCTCACTCCCAAATACTTCCGGTACTAGACCGGGTCAGACCGATGCATCTCTGGACCGACCTCGAGGTCGAGCTCCTTCGCCGGAAGATGCTCATGGCGTCGGTTCATTCAGAAGCAGCTGCTATGTGCTGGGCTTTGACTTCAGACGCAGGCAAATGTTTCACCTGCTCGGTATGTGTCTGAGTTTCAATCAATCTCAATTGAGCACTCACAATTTCTAGTCGCAGGAAGTCGCTGTCGGAACCAGCACAAAATGCTGCCGTTTGTGCTGGCTGATGAAGGAGGTGATCAGCTGGGAGGCGAAGCGGGCACCGGCGGTTCTCCTGCCTGGGATGCATAACACCTTTGTCGCCTGGATGCCTCCTCCCGGCATTCCAGACCGTATCCTTCTCAAACTCCGCAATGCTTTGCTCGGACTCGCGAATGAGTGGGCAGAAAGTTTGTATCATGGTGGTGGGCGCGAAATGGATATGTTCTACGATGATGATGATGATGATGATGAATACTGCAATGAATATGCTGACTCTTTGATCCATTTCTCATCAACGGAAACGGTACTAAACTTATTGAGGGCATCTTCTATGGAGAATTAAGCGAAGTTGTATGGCCTTGTAACATATTCGTGGGTTCTGTATCCGATCTCCCTGCCACCGGTTGTTGACACCAATCCTTAGTAGCTTGTATGATGTACGTGTAATGAACTGTTTAATCTTTCCGAGTAAGTGTTTGCCGGGGTTGGACAAAAGGTGGGAGGTGCCTCGAGGTGCCTCGGTCCGACTTGTACGTCAGTGCCAACATGTTTACGTATGATGTTGAATGCTAAACCTCATGTTTGTATATAGAATGGATTGAGTCACAAGAAATTTTCGGTTATTCCTCCTTCCCCAGCATGAGCTTGCAATGTTTTGTCTGTGACCGCATTTTCAAAAGGCCCCAGGATCGTCTCGCTCATCTGAAGCAGAAGCAAGATGATTTGCACCAGCGATACGTTGCTCAGCAGAGTCTAAGTATCAACACACGGTTTACGGAGGCAATCACGACTTCCCTCAATGCGTCCCGCAACGATACAGTACCATACTTGGGGCAGAATGACATAGATCAGGCGAATTTACCGCCCCACTGGGAGATGGACATCGATACTGGGGAATCCGACGCAAGTATTGATGACACTGCCAGTATCGCCAGTCATCCTCCGGAAAGAGTTGATGATTGTGATCACGGATCTGGTATTGATGAAGACGTCGTGATGGCGATTCTGGAGGACGTTTCGCCGGAGGAACTCTTTAATTTTCTACCAGATCCAGATGTCCAGGCTGGCGCCTTGGAAGAAGAGTCTGTACCAGCGCCCAATCCTTCGGCTGAAACTCGTACATTTGTTGATGATGATGAACATCAACCTTCTATTCATTGGAACGAATCAGCCGGCAGGATTCTTCGGCACGATAATACAGCGTCAACTACCTGGCACTCCCTTTTCAATGGCCAGGGCTCAGCCGATGACCAATATGGTCCTTTTTGTTCGCGCCTTGACTGGGAGATCACACAGTGGGCTGTGCGAGAGAAGATACCTCAAAAGTCCTTCAACCGCCTTCTTGAAATTCCTCATGTAAGTTGTTTACTCTCCCTTTTCTAATAATACTTGCTAGCATCTTCCAGGTCCGAGAGCGTCTGGGTTTGAGCTTCTTCAATTCGCGTTCGATGTACCGGCTCGTGGATACTATTCCCTCAAGGCATGGGGATTGGTACACAAAACATTTGAGCTTCAAGGATCGTCCTGATGAACGCTTCACGATTCGCTACCGGGACCCCATCGAGGCTATCAAAGGCCTCTGGGGTGATCCCGCCTTTTCTCAGCACCTTGTCTACAAACCTGCGAAGGTCTTTCGAGGGGCTAGCAAAGAAGAGTCAGATAGAATATACTCAGAGATGTGGACAGCTGGATATTGGAACGCAGTTCAGGTATGTCTTCTGCACATTTCTCCCTAAATTCATGCCACCAAGACTTTCTCCGCCTAGCATCTCATTCCTAAAGGGGGTACAGTAGCACCGGTCATTATCGCGTCCGATAAAACACAGCTTACCTACTTTTCCGGAAGTAAATCTGCGTATCCAGTGTATCTCACGCTCGGAAATCTCCCAAAAAGTCTTCGTCGAAAGCCCAGTTCCCGAGCGTGCGTTTTGATCGCTTACCTTTCGGTGGACAAACCTGCAAAGAAAGGTCTGTCCAAATTAGCCCTTCGATTGCGAAACTACGAGATTTTCCATCGATCTATGGCAGTTGTCCTGGAGCCACTAAAAAATGCTGGACAAACAGGTGTGGAAATGGTTGGGGGAGATGGGGCGGTTCGTTTGGTATTCCCTCTGTTGGCTACTTATGTAGCTGACTATCCTGAACAATGCTTGGTTACCTGTACCAAGTATGGGACTTGCCCAAAATGTCGACGGAAGGCTGGCGAATTAGAGCTGACAACTCCAGGTGTCCCCCGAAAACAAAAATGGACATTCGATACCATTCTGCAGGCACGATCTCCTAACCCATCTTCCGGCGCAACTCCTAGTCCATCTGCTGTCCACACCCTGTCCATGGAGGATGATGTTGCAGGGGGAAAGTACAACCCATTTTGGGTTGGATTCCCGCTGACCGACATTCACAAATGCATTTCCCCCGATGTCTTGCACCAACTGTATCAAGGTGTACTGAAACATTTAGTGGAGTGGATCCAGAATGTCGTAGGGAAGGATGAGCTTGATGCGCGGATACGGTCTTTGCCCCCAACCTGTGGGGTCCGTCAAATCAAAAATGGCATATCAGGACTGACCCAAGTCTCTGGAACTGAACGCAAGAACATTGCTCGAATTATCCTATCTTGTCTGGTAGGAAAGATGGATGATGAAGGAATTATAGCTTGCCGGAGTCTCCTCCACTTTATCCATCTAGCGCAATACCCGTCCCACGATGAAGACACACTCATGTACATGCAAGAAGCGCTAGACACTTGGCACGAACATCGATCCTTTTTCATCGTGAATGGCATCCGCAACGACTTTAATATCCCCAAATTTCACTCCATCCTTCACTACATTGATTCCATACGCTGGTTGGGGACCACTGACAACCATAACACGGAGATGTTTGAGCGACTACATATCGATTTCGCTAAGGAGGGCTGGCGGGCAAGTAATAAACGGGATCATTTTCCCCAGATGGCAAAATGGCTCATGCGGCAAGAAAAGATCTCGTCTTTCGACTTCTACAAGTCGTGGCTGGATCGGTCTCCGGAACTGGAAGACAGAGAAGGGAATGGGGAAGAGGATGGGGAAGGGGAAGGGGAAGGGAGCCTGACAGAAACGAAACTGCACAATGTCATTATTCGGCGGGGGCCAAAGGAGGTCAATTCTGGTTCTCGCTATCGACGTATGGAGCTCGCGAAATTTCCATCGGAACCGCGGAAGATACTCGATAGAATCATCAGCTCTCACTTTTCCCCCGGATTTCCGGTTCATTTAAAACTTTTTCTCGCTTCATTACTTCCAAAGGATCGGCAAGCTAGAAAAGCTGATATTATCGGAAGCCCTCTTCCATTCAAATGCCTCGATGTATGGCATCAGTACAAATTCACTCCTCTGCAACTAGGAACTGACGATTCTGATGTGCTACAAGAAACTGTGAAGGCGATACCAATCTCAAGAACTGATTCCAAGCCACGATTCGATACTGTATTGGTGCTAGATACGGAGGAGGCAGAGTCGACTGCGGTTCATGGTTTGTCCATTATTGTTACTACTCTAGTTAGGAGTACCCGACACTTCTCAAGGCTGTCGAGTGGGCCGCCTTCGAATTATATTCAGACTTCCAGACACAATTGATTACAATGGGTTTCAAGAGCCGGCTCCCCGGGCCTGGCCAAAAGGCCCTCTCGGATACGTCACATGGTTCTCCAGGTTCCAAAAAGTTGCTGATCCCAAGAATGGAATGTATCGTGTTGAACCGGCGATTGATTCGAAAAGACAGGCGCAAGGGAGTATTGTTTCCCTGGCAGACATCCGCCAATCGTGCATGCTTACACCTAGTCAAGGCAACTGGGACTCTCAATGGGGCTCTTCTACTATTCTTGATGAATGCTCCTCGTTCTTTGTTAACAATTTACAGAGCAAGTACGCGTATCAAACCATTTTCTAAGCCGGCATATGTTGCCGGCTTAGTAAGCGCAACACTTTTTCTTTGCCATTTCCTTATATGGACGTGTGACTCGACGTTTTCTGCAAACCACCATGTCCAGGAAGCGCTCCGGGCCCAAACCTGAAGTTCCACTAAGGATTTCAAAGCGTCTCGCTCTAGATATTGATAGTGTCCTTCAAACGTTCCAGGCTGGCAAAGTCAAATTCTCCGAAACCGCACCAAAATCACCTCGTCGCAAGACAAAAGGCAGGAAAGCGAAAACCACTAAAACCAAGGACACAAAAGGTCTGTCCTTCTCTCTCGGCATCTTTTCTTCTCTTCTAGATGCTCACTGTCGTGAAAAAGGGTCCGGATCTGAGGAGTACCTGAAAACCCTCAAGGTGTCTGCTCCGACCCCAGACTTGGACAAGCAACGTCGCAAGAAGCAAGGCGATCATGGTATGTACTTCCTACTTAGTGCATCAGTACTACCTTAAAATAATGTTCTCTCAAATCAGAATTAGAGGAAGTCAGACGTCAGTTCGATTTAGACATCAATCTTTCTCGTTTACCATTGATACAGAGAAGCCTACGGGCTTCAATGCGCAAGAGGATGAATTCATTGGTGATCACGCCGCCGACATGAAACGTGCGCCGTTCGCTTTACCTCTCTCCTTTGTTAATATTCTGTGTTTTAGTTCCAGATAGTCCGAAAAATCCTGATCACCTCTTTCTTGGCGACGATGTCGACGACATTGAAGATTTGACGACGACGACGACGACGACGGTGGTGCAGAAGATGCAGGTGGAGACAATGCGAGTGGAGACAATACCGAGGTGAGTACCTATACCCAACAATCGTTCGACCCAGTCCACTGATATTGTTATAGCTTATAATCCAAGATGGCCCCAGTATTAGTTCTCGCTCGAGCAACGGAAATGCCGACCGTTCATCAGGCGCTGTCAACAAGGCAGGCTCTCGCAAGGTTGTTCTCGCCGATTTTCCTTTTCGCAAACTCCCGCTTTTGGCTAAACGCTGCACTCGAATGGCTACTTGCGTCGTCGACATGTTTCCTGAAAACGCTATGTTCGCCTTCAATATGTTCTCCAATCAACTGAAAGAGCTACAAGAAGAGGGCCGAGCCTTCCCTTATGTAGCAGCGCTCGAATACATCAATGCTGACCCGGACAAAAGGGATGATTTAGTACGCTTTGTAAGCATTGAATCTTTCACTTCCACCACGAGGCCTCATGACTAGCCACAGATGGGTTACAGAACTTCTGCAGTTCGTCTAGATGTTGGCAGGGAAGCAAGGGTCCGCACCGCTCAATACTTCGGCTTCGGGGGGATGTCATCCGAAGATCTGGTGAGGTAGTCCACTTTCTTCAGTATTTCTCACTGACGGAGAATCCAGATAGCATCCGTTAGCTGGCTTCTCAAGGGACGTAAGTTCCACAACCACAAGGTGGATCTCCCGGTACGAATGTACTTTATCATGATTACCTTCTAAACTCCAACTATCTACTACTATAGAATCGTACAAACAACGAGGCACCCTTCAAGAGTCCCCTACTTGGTCTACTTTTACGGGGATATTTCATTGACGGCAATCCAAAACAGGACAAGCTTTTAATCTCCTACTTGAAACGTCAGAAGTTTATTCCCATCCCGCTTATTGCAATGGTGACAAGTTTGGTAAGTGTTCTTCCGGCCCTCCCATCCAGGTTGGCGACTAACCAAGTATAGATTGGGCACTCCATTCAGGAGTATGCATCAGGCATGAAAGTTGAACACTCCTTTTCAGTAGGCAACCTCTCGGCCAAGTAAGTCTTTTTGTATAAACATGCGGACATTGAGCTGATCCTGGTATATTTGACAATGTAGCTACCAGTCAATCATCACGACGTTGAAAAAGCTACGAGAGCACGCTCCTGACTACCTCAACCATGTACAGACATTTCTATACAAGGAAATGATGTAAGTTTCTTTGACTGTGTCTACCAACCTTGCCGACAGTTATCACAGGACTTCTGGACCGGAAACTGTCCCAGTACAGACTTACAATTACTCGGCTTTAAATGCGCTCGCTCTGCAGTTTGAGTCTGACAACAAGGAGAACTTCTCTCCCTCCCAACTGAACAATCCTGCCTCCGCCACAGAAGCAAGCAGTAGCGCAACGGGCTAGTAACGCAAGGCTGCTAGGTCTGAGTGTAAGAAATACCATTTATCTATGTTCATTTTCTCCCTCGCAGCATATCTTTCATACAATTTAGACTCTCGCCGTATCGTACTACATTGTCGTAATACTGCCCTTCTACAATCTAGAATATTCTCGGGCAAACACTTTCCACCAACTGATTCGTGATGGTTGTTGCTTGGTGAAAATTGAGAGAAATTGGAAGTGTCCGTGCAAAAGCCTGGTACCAGCCTGAAAAAACTCGGTACGAACCTGGAAAAGCCGCTACTAGCCTGGAAAAGCCTGGTAGCAGCTCGGGATACCCCAGGAATATGTGAAGGTACATTGTGCAGTGTTGAAAATTTCCCCACCGAGCCTCAATCTCCACAAAGGCGGAAAAGCTTGTCTTCGGATGTTCTGATCAATCCCTCCCTTCACTGGCGATATATTTTTAAGAATTTTATTTATCCCGGTATTCCTGTAAACACCTAAGGGCATCTTTAGCTCCCCTTCTACTCATGCACGAGCAACTTGAATCACCCCCATACAAGCTCAATGGACCATGTACACATGTAAGATTGAAAATTGCAGCTATGAGGTCTTCTTGTACAAGCCACAGTACATAGCATAGTTCAATGATGCTCTCTTGTATATCTTTGTATATCTTTGTATTAGTCACAGAACCATTTGAAGCCCTACCCAAAGATTTAGATCTCCCACAGTGGGTCACAATAAGACTCAAGAGTGTCCAAACCTTTGCTCAAAGTAGGTCGATGTAAGTCTGGCTTAACAAAACTTGCCTGTAAGCAATCTCAGTTACTATTAGGACCAAAATATCCAGCCTCAGTTGATGTTGACCCTCCCTTGTCATACACTTTTGTGGCTTTAAATATTTTCCAAAAATCCTGTTTGCATAAGTTGGCTCTTTGTATAGAGATAATAGCCCTCCTAGGTACATATGACTGAAGTAAGTGCACATTTTTTTACTTCTAACAAACCTCCACAAATTTTCAGAGCTGTCTTTTTCATTGTTTGCCCCCTCAAAGCTTTTCAAGAGCCACAGAAAATGGGGGGTATCTCTTCATGTCTTTTGGCTCCTTAGGTGGCACAGAGAGCTTGGTCCATCCAGGTATCCTCAAAACCCATCAAACAAGTGTAGTACTCCCTGTGCTATGGGTACTTTTTGGTGATGACTAGGAGGCTAGCAGTGGATAGACTGCCCGAACAGCGCCATCCCCGCCTACCATCTCAACCCCAGATTTGGTTGGGTTGCCTGCTACCTTCAGAGGCCTCAATACTTCAGCCATGGAGCGATGGAATAGCTGGTAATTTCGCAGCTTTAGGGCGGTTTTAGAAAGATCGTCTTTCGCGGGTTTGTCGACCGACAAGTAAGCGATCAAAACGCAGGCCCGAGAGCCTGGCTGTCGTCGTATTTCTTTCGGGATGTTTCCAAGGGTGAGATAAACGGGATAAGCGGATTTATTTCCAGAAAATTGCGTAAGTTGAGTTTTATCGGATGCGATGATTACAGTAGCAATAGTACCTCCTTCCGGAACCATTTTCTGTGAGCAAGCTTAAGAATTAACCTAGTCAGAATAAATGCTACAAAATACAGCGTACTTGGGCTGCATTCCAATACCGGCCTGTCCACATCTCGGAAAACCTGCGATCAGATTCCATCATTGTCGATTTACGAAAGAGTTGGGCTGGCTTGTACACCAAGTGTTTTGCCAGAGACGGGTCACCCCAGACAGCCCTGATAGCTTCAATAGGATTAAGATGATGAACGTAGAAATATTCGTCTGGTCGGTCACGGAAGGACAATCGCTTGGTCTGCCATAGACCATATCGAGGAGGAATTTGATCAGCCTTTTTTAGCATGGCACGGGCACTTTGAAAAGATAACCCCAGTCTCTCCTTCACCTGCAAAACAACGTGAGATTGCTGACTCGGTCGTTACGGACATCTGTACAAACCTCCGGTATCTTGAGAAGTCTGTCAAAGGCTTTTTGAGATATCCTCTGCTTCACCGCCCATTGCGTCACTTCCCATTCCAGTCGGGAGTTGAACGGTCGATAGCTCTCCGCGGTCTCGGAACCATTCTCTACAAAGAGGGATTTCCAACCCTCATGGATACCCGGTTCGGTTCGGAGAACCCTTCCAGCCGTAGGGTGCCATTCCCATATGCAGTCCGACCCGTCATATGCATCTTCCCGAACGAGATCGATTGGGGTAGGAGTGGGCTCTCGAGCGGAGGAAGCTGAAGACTGCTCATGATTTTTGCCGTCGTTGGGGCTGTCGAGGTGAGCTACGGGGTCAGGGAGGAAATTGAAGTCCTTTGAGTCATTCTGTTCCATCTTGCCAAGCGCGTCCGCAGCTTTATCCAAAGCTGCTTCGAAGGCAGAGTCGTCGAGACGCTCAATGTCCACCAGACTATCCTCTTCCAGAATAAGGTTTCCCGGCTGAAATTCAGGCTCTTCGTCTACGTCAACATCCATACAGTCCAGCGAGAGTGGTTCTTGGTATGCATCGGGGTCAAACGGCTTGGGGAATGGAGTAGATGGAGCGAGAGGTTTTCGAGATTCAGGTGGTAACGTCGGGTTTGAGAGCAACTGTACAGCATCCACAAAGCGAGAACGTATCTGATCAGTCTGTCTGCGTAGGTAATGCCGGTGCTTGTCGTCTCGTCTAAGGCTCAGATGAGCACGCTGGTCTTGAGGTCGAGAAAAAGTCTGGCGGCAAACAGGACACGGATAATGCATATGAACTAAACAAAAACATTCCGAATAGATTCAGTTGTATGATTTTCGAACTGCGTAGGGTAATAAACACACCTATTTCCAAGAATATACAGTGTAGACAGCAGGATGAAAAGTATGAAAAACCAGAGCTGATGAAACGTAAAAAGAAAAGGCGCTCGAGCGTTTACTGAGCAACTCAAGCAAACGAACCGTGTAAATTTCCATCGAAAGTTACAATACTGGATAATATGAAACAGGTCTAACAAGTACACGTATTGCTACAAAGTGGGCCTGTCAACTCATTCACAATCCCGGAGGATCTCTTGGGCCAGTCGCATGCGTTTCCCTACCATGTCGCTGGTGAAACGTAGCGAATCAGAAACGCTTGTTTTGTCCATTTGAATTTGACGATATTCGAGGACGTGTTGAAGGTGCCACAACGTATGGATACCGCAGTCATATGAATTCGGCTGAAAATAAACCTAAAAATATATCTGTTAAAAGCGTCAAATTGGGCGGTTGTAAACATAAAGACGGACCACACTGTGAGGATCAAAAGCCCAGCCTGTGGATGAACATCCACCGGGAGAGAATTTGACTTGGTCCCCTCGTAAGCGACCGAGTACCTCCGTCAACCACATAAGCACCTGGAAGGGAAGTTCAGCAAAAATAACCCGCGACAGATACGACACTTTACCAGCATCAACTGCGTGTTCTTTCTTTGAGGAACAGGCTTCTGGCGGTTAGAGAGACAATGTTCCTCAAGACTGTCATAAATATCAATCCGTTTAAAGCGAAAGTCGATATGTGCCGAGTACCAATGGTTCAAATCCTCATTGATGGGGATAAAAACCGAGTCCCAGTTGGACAAGCCGAGATCCCTCTGCAGAAATGAATTCAGCTTGTAAACAGAGCTTGACGGGTTGAAAACTTACCGCTACCTTTCGACAGGCCTTTACTACTCGATTCGCATCATCTGGAGTCAAGGTTCCAGTTTTGGCCTCAAGGCATTGGTAGTCTTGAAAAAGAAACTTGTTTGCAAAGAAGGTACTGAGACCAAGGGTTGTCGAACTTCGAGTGCACCATTTTTTAACCAAGTAGTTTATTATCACACCATCCAGCCACCCCCGCACCCCCAATGTACGAAAGTCGTTAAACAAAACAGAGGAGAGCTTTTCCCAGCGATCATTAGGGTGGCCCCGTGCCTATAAACCTTGGTAAAAACATGAAAAGGCGGATAAAAAATAGTCACTCGCCTCAGTCATCAGTGTCGTGACAACGGTACTTACATCATTTTTCTCACACTCTATTCATCTATCCCACGCCACCTTTCTTTCTTTATCATATGATCGTGTTCATTACTCATACTTCTTCGACTCATTGCTCCATATCCATTTCACAATTGCGTACTGCCTCCTTTTCTTCTTATTGTCTTTCTTCCTTATTGTTATACTTCACTCCCATTTGTCGCTATTATTCTTTCACCTCTCTCTCTCACAACTGTCACACACTTATTGTCTTTGATACCTACTTTCTCTCGCGCTGTCGTTCCTTCCTCTCGCGCTATTATCTTTTGACCTCCTTGTTGTTCTTTCCCTCTTATTGTCACCATACGTATATAAGGGCTGTACATAGCACCTAGTTCCCTATCTCGACCTCTTGGTCATTGGGAACTAGGTTCGTGTTGTACCTCTCTGTATATTCCAAATACTAACTTGGTCATTGGGAACTAGACATCCTCTGAGCCCTTGTGACTGGCCCTTCGTGCTATCACTGCTGTTGAGATCACTCCTCTTTCACCACCCTTGTACGCTGCGCTTAAGTTCGGACTCCGTCGTCTTTGAAGCTTGCCGGCTACTCGGTCTGTGCTTGTGCTTGTGCTTGTGCTCCCTCTCGTGCTTCCCTCGTTCCGGTCGTTCCGATCCTCGTCGCGACATTAGGTCGAGATCTTCTGCTGCGCCGACAGCCTAGTCTCAGGTTGTCCCCGCAGAACTTCTTACCATCACGCCTTCTTACTCGGCACACGTTTCCGACTCTGAGGAATCAGAATTTGACTGCACTGAATCATCCCACGCCTGGGATACCATTGATAAAACTTACGTCCACCGAAGAAGAGCTGATAAACCAGCAGATTGGTTTGATTGTTACAACCAACCCTGCCCTAACGCTACCGAATCACAGTCGATCCAAACCGAACGTCGTACAGGCAGAACCAAACGCCTTTTAATTCCGATATCCCAAATCGAATCATTCAATCAGAATCCTCCCACACCGAGCCTATCTACCACCACACCTCCTCCCCGTTTTGGAAGAGTTTCGACTCCGAGTAGTTCCCGAGCCTCCCCCGCACTCATTGCACCTATCCCACATCGTCCAGTGGACACAGACATTGTTATCTCCGCAGTAGGACAAGCGTTGATCCCTACTAGAGCTGAATCAGTACCCGAGCCATTGGAGCTTGTACCCATCGAATCTATTGAATTTCCAGAAATCTGGCGCAGAGACGAGCCAATCAGAGTTGACACACCCCCTAACCCTCCTATCCAACCCAATCCCGTAATGGCACAAGTCACCGGACAAGATGTCCTCCGTGCGCTTAACGATCTAGCCACCAATCAGGCAGCACTGCAACGAGTAGTGACAGATGTGGTCACCAACATGAACAATAACAAAGGGGTCAGCAAACCTCATAACTATAATGGAATAGGCAGCGAAGACGCACGCCGTTTCCTTGCTGCATTTGAAGTCTGGGCACAGGGAATCCCCAACCTCAGAGCCTTGACTGGAAACGAACCGGTCAAATCCGCGATCTCATTCCTTGAAGGGGATGCTGCTATCTGGGCCACCCCTATTGCCGAAAACATCAGCGCACACACCTCTAACAACAATGTTCCCCTTACGTACCCTGATTGGGCAGATTTTAGAGCTGCCTTCACTGCTCGCTTTGAGACAGCAGATCCGGTCACAGATGCAAAAAACATGCTAAAGGCTCTCTATCAGGGAAAGAATTCTGTAGCCGCCTACGCCGCCACCTTTAAACAGTACTCCGAGCGCACCGGATATTCTGACACTGATCTCCGGGACAAATTCTACGACCACCTGACAGATAGGGTCAAAGACGGTTTGGTACACTCTCAGGCCAACACCTCCTTGCTGGCCAATCTCATCACCGAAGCTACCAGAATTGATAATCGGATAAATGAACGATTCAGGCAGAAGACGCCCTTCAAAGCAGTCACTCCTGCCACTCATAGCCTCCAACCAATTAACGCCCCCTTCATCGCTCATCGAGACCCAAATGCCATGGATGTAGATGCCACACGCACGGTGACGGGTAAAAGTTCGGACGACTATCGAAGATTCATGACGGGAAGGTGTTACGGATGTGGATCAAGGAACGGGCCCCTTGCATTTACCGTCACCCCCGCCGTCACCGGATACGGTCAGTGACGGCACGTGACGGCACAGTGACGGTGATGTTGTAACGTTGATCAAGTGACAGTACGGAACCCGGGTTCTCTTTGTTCAACACCCCCGTCCGAGACATTCATCAGAGCAAGCAGCGTAACTATTGGAGGGATAGGAAGTGCTTTGTGATATGTTGCCTTCTGGGTATTCTCTCTTGCCACTGCATTACCATCTCACACTTCTTTCCAGGTAGTGTGCTTGCAGCTTTCCGAGGCTCCTGGCCCTTTTCCATGTAGGCTTTGAGCTCTTGGCCGCTGATGAAGGTAGATTTTCAAACTGTGTCATATATTAACTTTAACTGACTTCTACCCTACCTATGTTGCAGTGATCAGGCGAAGTTGCATCACATAGGTATTGTACCTCAGACTTTGTGAGTTTTTCAGGATGAATCTTGTTTCACATCTAGTGATGGTGTCATTTCTTCATCGGCCCCATCGATTCTTCTCGTATCTTAACTTCAATCCTCAATACTGCCCGGGGAGTGAAATTAGGGCAATGGGTCTATATATTGATAGTGATGGTAGTGACGGCAGGTGAGTTGAGGTGACGGTCAAGGTGCTATTATTGATGTCCAAGTTATGGCAGGTGAAGGTCAAGTTACGGGGGGGTGATGGTAAGATGTACGAAGTGACGGCTAATGTGCAACTGGTGACGGTAAGGTTCTGGTAGTGACGGCTGATGTGCAACTGGTGACGGTAAGGGTTGTAGAAGTGACGGCTGATGTGCGACTGGTGACGGTAAGGGTTCTAGAAGTGACGGCCAGTGACGGCAATGGTTCTAACAGTGACGGTTAAGGTATGATGGTCGGTGACGGTCAGGGTACGGTGAGTGGTGAACTTGTCTGAGTAAAATAATGCAATACTGAAATGCACGTAGAAGTAGATGTCTGATATTCTGTAGCTAATTCTGTTTAACTCGTCTCGTCAATGGCTTAGGCTTTGGACGTGGCACAATTATTTTCTTTTCTGCCGCCGCTATTGCCTGATCGTCCTTGAATTCAGGACCAGTCTACGTAAATCAAGTCAGCTGGAAATCAAAGGGATTTATTGATGTAGGAGATCCATACCTCTAGCTCAGTATCGTTGTCACCATATCGACGATCTGTAGCCCATGATTCTGGGGCATCTAATGTCCAAGGATTCCAGTTGCGTTGGTGACTTCCGGCGTCGAGTCCCCATTGGTGGTTTCCGGCTTCTCCCGCGCTTTCAGAAACATCAAAAATTAGCTTTTCGAGGATTCGAAGAGCTTCGAGGTCGACGTCGTATTTCTCTTGAGGCTTTTTTTTCCCATCTATGGTGAGTCCAGTCCATCCCACTAGCCGACTGAAAGCATGTCTGAGAATGTCTGTCTCAGTACTGCTTTTTGATCCTAGTTCTGGACCATGACAATGTGCAAGCACCAAAGTACGTGCATGAGCAATAGGGAGTGTACAGTACCAACTGATACCTTTGTTTTGCGCTCCAGGTATCTTGTCACGGAACCAACCATTGATCCGAGCACAATCATCCTTGGTAAGTCCTCCGGAGTATCCAAAGACTGTACCCTGATGTTTACCTTGCTCAACAAATTCTTTTGCAGGTATCGGTAGTTTAACTGATGCGGGGCTGTCCATCAGTTGCCTCAGGACATCCTTATGTGGTCGTAGTGCTCTGTCAATTTCCGAGGTTGGTTCTTTATAGTCTTTTCTGTCGTCATCTTCTTGTGCTTCATCAACGAGGTGCGCTCGTTTCCACAATCCAAGCTAGGTTTACTGATCAGTTCGTGATTTATATGTATATTGTGGTCTTGACTTACGCGTATTTTACGTCTTGCTGCTCTATTTCCCCACAATTCGTCAACAATGTTATTGATGGAAGTTATATCTTCCTTTCCAGGAATCTGAAGTGACCCGGGGGCTGGGATATTGTGTCTCCACCATCGAAATGACCATCTATTCCTCGGCAGTTTTTGGAGAAGCCGAGCAGGGTAGTAGAATTCTTTATCTTTTATTAAAACACCTTTTCCATCGCTGATCTCAAAGGTTAGAATTGACAGCAAATATGAAAGCTCCAACGTACAATAGGCGGGATGATATATCTGCTGCAGTTGCTGATGCGCTAAAAATTCACGGGTAAGTGACCTCTGTTCATTGAGTTCTTTAATGTCAATGTACTACACACCTCCGTGATGATTTGCGTGTTCTGATTACTTGATCTTGTAGCGCTTTCAGCTTTCCAGGTGATTCAAGTGCACATACCGGGCACATAAAGTTTCGTATAACTGAGGTTGTTCGGTATGTTTGACATGCCCGATGGGACCAGTAGTAGTCGCAAAAGGTACACTGGATAAGAGTTTCTTGAACTTCCTGTCGGTGTCCATCAGTCTCAATCCCGCATCGACAGACGACGTGTGCCTCATCTGATGGAGCTGGTGAGCTGGAAAGTATATGGGAGCTTGTGGAAGAATGTGCGCCCTCCCCAGTGAGTTCGTCAATAATATCCGAGTAATCTGATAATGGTGATCGCTCGGCAGGATTAGGTATGCTGAAAGAACCAGAATCCGTTTTGTTGTCTTGCTCTGTTGTATCGGGAGTACCCCCAGCGCGATTTTCATCAGCAGAGTAATAGCTGGAGGCTGTACTAGCGACCTCGGTATTGGCAGGAGAAGAGGAGAGAATTTGATCATAGTCAACCGGTGGTATAGCATTTTTTTCAAGCCCCTTCAGAGCAACATCGGTGAGCCAGGAGCAGTTGGTGAGTGACCGAACAGCAAATTCTGGATTTGAGTAGAGCGCTGATGGAAGGTTTAGTGCCGGAACAAAGGAGCTGTCTTTATAGGTAATAGAGAGGTGTTTTTTGATGAGCTTGTGCTGACGATCAGAAAACCATTCCTGGGCCTTTTTTCCACCAACCAAACGATAGATGACTGCGTAAGATCTGAATTGTTCATACCCAGTAGGAAGTTGTGGTAACGCCCCTTCAAGGAGAGTCTTCTGCCCCCCAGTTTCCTTTACTGCTTGCCCGTTATTTTTCATTCCATCGTAGAAGTAAACGGCCGGTTGTTGGGTTGGTGTGTCAGTTGGAACAATGAATCGGCCAACAAAGTGTGATCTACCAAAGAAGACCCGTCCAACCATTTCGTAGCAGAATCCCTTATCCTTGGCTTCTTTGCCTTTGACTGGGTATAGTGTACGAGGGAAACTCCAGGGTTCTGCATTTAAGCTCGTTCCAGAGGAAATATCTTGATCGATGATCCAAAAGGCAGGAAGCGAGGTGGAAATGTTGATACAGTGAGCATCTCCTGTACACGCATGAAAAGGCTTATTTTCTGTACACCAACAGTGTTTGAGAGATTCGCAATGTACATGTGCCGGATCGGTTAAACTCCGAATCCAGGACTGGATATTCCCTTTGAATAAGCTCCACTTTTCTGCGGTTGGTCCTGCTGTACACCGAGGAGACGGCCCTGGATGAGGAGGCTGTAGTTGCACATGAGCATAACAAGGTTTGGAGTTGGATGTTGTGTCACCACCCATGCATAGCTTGAGTGTTATGCACTCCATCCCAAAATACTGGTAGGCCAATAGCTCGTGCGCTTCTAACTTTCTCTTATGCGTTTTGCGCAGGATATGGGAGATTTCAAGAGCCGATGTGAACCATGACTGCCAAAATACAATGGTTAGCACAAAAAGTTGTACGCAATGAATGTAAACTTACAAAGGGAGTATCCATATCATATATATTTCCATCTCTTTCACTGAACGTTGTTTTGATATACTTTCGCATCTGTTCCCTTTGGTCCTTCAGATCCGAAATTAAGATCTTTGTCTCTTTAGGATTACCAAGAAGAAGAAGACGACGTGCTTGGAGGGATTTGAAGACTGGGTAGAACCGATGCAAGGGATGGTTCTCAAATAGAGCTTCAATATTCGGCCAGCAGTAATTGAGCCCATAAAAGATAAGCTCAAGGGATGTATCCAGCCAGCAGGAATTCCGTGCCCACTGATAGCTGGGAAGACTCGGTAAACGTTTGGAAATAGTCAATAATCCTTGGGTCAATGCAAAGTCCCGTGGTGCCCCATCTAATAGTGCCTGACGGGAATGTTTCAATAAGGGATCAGGGGGGCTCGGGAGAGAAATGTCTGTGCGTGAAGAGAGACTATTGTTGCGGGACTGAGAAAGACTTTGGGCTGCGGCTTTCCTTGGTCGCTTAGCAGGTGGCTCAGTCGTGCTGCTGGCAGTGATCCCGGCCCATTCTCCAATCTCACTCTCACCCCATTCTTCAGCCTCGTCCTCGCTCCCTTTTTCAACCTCATCCTGCTTTCGTTTCCGTCTTATCCGATCTCAAAAGCGGACGGCAAGAGAAACATCTTGGGCATCCTGCTGTGAGTTCTGCGTTCTCCGCTGAGTCCGTAAGAGGCGATGATCATCTTTTGGACGTCCATCATTGACATAGCGCTGTCTTCGGGCACGAATTTTAGGCTTTGAACGTGAGCGCTTTGTCCGACCAATTTCTGCCTTGAGTTTATTTCGGCGTTGTAAATCAGTCTTTCCCCAGTGCAGCGGCTGGCCAACTGGATCTTTATTTGAGAATAAAAGTAATACAGTAGGAATAGATGGCTCACCACTAGCTGCATTATACTTGCGTTGAAATGTATCAGCTATCTTTTTTAGAGCGATCCATCCATCAATAAAACCATGCTTCCGTCCCTGTTGGCTATACATGCTGAAATGCATAGCTTCTTCTGCATTGGTGGTTTCGGGCAGGGCAGACCATAGTCGTTCCGGCATCCTTCGACGCGAGACAAACAACATTTCTGCATGCTCAGGTTGAAGCCACCAGTTGAGCCACTCTTTGAGCCTAGGAAATTCTGAACGAATGGTCGTGCAGGTCTCTATGAACTCGGGCAGTTCGGCATTTTGAAGAGATTTTGCAAGTCTTTCAAAGCGAGTGCGAGATGATGGTTGTACAATCGCAGTAATACGCTTTACTCGAGTGACACTACTGGAAAAATGTTGCCAACAGCCCTTGAGGAGTGTGCCGGCCTTGGAAAAAAGTTCTTCATCCGAACGATTATCTCCGCGACTGCGCCAGAAGCGCATAAACGCCTGTGAGAACCCTAAGCGTTCAGCCTGACTGAAGTCAATTATCTGAAGAGGCGTGCAAGTAAGTCAATTACAAGCCAGTAAAGATTGTAGTACCCACTCCCGTAAAAAGCTCATCATTAACATCCTTTTTCCGTTCAGTAGCAATTCGCGCAATAGTTTCCATCAACGTAAGAAAGTGATACTCAAAATGTCCTGCTGAAGCACCATTAGAATAGCTAATTAAAGCTGGAATCCACTGTTGAAGAATTTCCGAAAAGATGGAGCTGATGATAAGAAGAGCGGACTGATCTTTCCACCAATTGTGGGCAGCATCGGATACAATGCCATTGAAGGGTCCAGAAATGGAAAATCCATCAACATGCAGCTGAGATGCCATAAAGGGAGTTTGAGCGCTGACAACAATGACGCCGCCCTGCATAGTACTGCCAATAATGAATCCGGGATAGTCTTTTTGAAACTGGCTATATGCACGAAGAAAGCCATTGTCATCCTTTTGATGAGCGGTTCCGAGTATTTGTGAGCGATAGCGACTGACACGACCAGAGTGGATAAGCGCATCAGAAATGTCGGCCGTAGAAGATCCGTCCACAGTGTTTCCTGAAAGAAGTGCGGCGGGGGCGGATTTTGGATTTGCCTTTACAAGGCTTATCAGCTTCTTTTTCTCTCCAAGAGTGAGATGTGTAATCGGAATATGAGGATGATTGTGGTCATGAGTCCCATTGTAATAACGAACACCTCCGGCCCAACGTACAATCTGAGCTTTATTTTCGCATTTGTAATGGACTAAGTGCCCAGTCCCACACCTGCATTTGTTGAGAAGCTGTTCTTCTATTTTTTTGGAATTCTTTGTGTTAGGCCGAATCATGATAGCACAGTTGTCGATATCCCAGGCAGACACGAGTGCTTCTCCGACCTTTGAAAATAGTCTGAGCAGTAGCTGAGGCATTTTTTACCTGCTTTCCGCCATTATTCCGACATGCCCAGTGGACTGCAAGCTCTTCTGTTTCTTGAAAAACTGATGGGGAAATATCCATGTACCAATTTCCCTGTGGCCAACGATCCCAGCCATTTGTGAGTTCGGAAAACTGAATATACTTTGTTTCCATATTCCAAAAGCCAATATCAGTGGAGGGAACTGCAGAAGGGATGCCAGGGGGAAATCCAGTATTAGACTTTGATAGTTCCGAGGTATGGTTATAGTCAGAATTATCCGACAAAGAGGAGTCCGAAGGTTCGTATTGGTCTGCATCTTTAACTTGTGTATGACCTTTTGATCGAGCAAGCTTTTTAGGAAGCTTCTGCATATCCTTTCCTGCAGGTCTTTTGTTGAGGCGAGCTGGATTTTGTGAAGGATTGTGAGATGCAACAGGTGGAGCTGGATATGAACTGTAGTTGAAGCCCGGAGGGGGTTGACTGGAATAATAATAGTATCCACCCGCTCCATGGAAAGGAATGGGATCAACTGCGGCACTGTTTGCCTTAGGGCGAGACATAAAGGAAGATGGGGCAGGCTTCTTTTCAATTAACGGGCGAGAATTAGAAGACTCTACAGCCCCTGATTGAGAGGACTTGAATCGATTTTTGATGAAGTTCTAATACAGAAATGAGTGATAGAGAACTTAGAAGAATAATGCCACTCTTACAAGAAACCCGGAGAGAGGATTCATTTTATTGTAACAAGGGTAGCAATGGTGAGCAGTCTAATGCGAGTTTTTTTGGTCGAGCACCGCAGCAGCCGCATACCTTTTTGATATATCTTAAACTCAAATTCCGCTGTTTCAAGTTCTTTGTTTTTCCGCCTTCTGTGGTGCTTTTTCAAATCCAGTTCACATTAACAGTGCAGATAGAATATGGACAGGGTACTTAGAAGTATATGATAGACCTCGGAGTATGATAAGTGAGATGCTCCCAAGTCTAGTGTTAGAGGCCTATAAACTGAAGGAAGTGCTCCTGAGGCACTATTGTATGCGCCCCGGCAAATGATGGATGCGGTGATGGAGTCACGGTGGTGGTGATGGCAGTGAATGTTTGTGCCGGCAGGATATGGTCATGGTGACGGCTGGTAAATGTTTATCCACAGTGACGGCCCAATGTGGTGACGGCTGGTTATGGTTCCGGCACTTTCAGAGGTGACGCCCGGGTGACGGTAAATGTTCTATGCCCATTGATTTGCATTTGTAAGGCTTCGGAGGGTTTGTCGGCTTCGATGTGATCGCAGAGGTTATACAGGTCCCTTGTGAACCAAATTCTCTCTTGCAAAGTTGTGTTAAGATGGTACACTCGATCATAGTAAAAAATCTCCAATAATAGGTTAGAATTGATCAGGATGACAATATTTGACCAAACACACCTGATCTTTGCTTTGGTACAAAAGATATATGAACGCTCGTGCCCAGTCTTTGGTGACGTAGATTAGAGGAAGGACGGCGGTGAGGGTATTGGTGCCAGGAGTCATCCTCTCCTTGGCAATGTTCATCATGCGGAGAAGACACCCTCCTTGTAAGAGCAGGCGAATGTGATCTTCCAAGAGCTCGATGTGTGGGGTAGTTTCGTCCCCCGACTGTAGCTCCACAAGACCTCCAGGCCAGGAAGCATTGCAACACCAGATCCCTATATCACTTTTCGGTCTATAGGCTGCGAATCTATGCCAGTCCTCCCGTTCGTCCAACTTTTCTACGACGAGTTTGGTGATAGGCATCGATTTATAATGGCTGTAGAAGAGGTCAGTGCGATTTGGAATTACGTCATGACAGTTTGCTCTCACTCTAGGACGCGAAATTCTGGCACAAATCGTTTGATGTGCATTGCGAGTTTTGTGAAGAAGAAGTATTCTGTCATTCTCTCGAGACCTAGCTCTGGGCTTAGTGAGTCAAATGGAGCGGCAATCTCCTCGTGCCTGACAACATGAGCATAATGCTCGTACTCTTGGGCTATCCTGAGTTGCTGGCGCTTGAAGTTGGCATCCATGACAGTAGTCGCCACCTTCACGTCGGCCTCATTAACCTCCACGCCGACCTTGTCAACCTCCACATTGGCCTCCTCGGCATCATCGACAGCGGACATCCTGTCAGTCTCCACATCGCCATCCACCTTGTCAGCCTTCGCGTTGTCATCAACAACAGCAAACGTCTCGCCAGCCTTTATGTTGGCAACGCGCTCGAACAAGAACCTTAGCCAATTGCTGGGGTAAGAAACCTCGCGCAGTTCCTCCTGAAGCTTGATCCAGTGCTGTTAGTTCAGTTAGTCGATAGCTCGGATCAAGTGTATTCCTAAAGGCCCACCTTATCCATCAAGTTCCGCTTCTTGGCCAAACCATCCCAGATGCGTTGAACATGGCGCGGTTCACCCGACGCATGATCTTGAAGGCAGTGATATACCTTGTTGAGATAGGCATGAGAAGACTATAAAGGTAATGGACAAAGATGACTTACCACAATGCAAACCATTGCTATAAGACGCCTGGGAATGTGTTTGATTTGGTGTAGCTCGTTTACAAGTAATTGGTCAAGATTTGGATTCTCGTCAATAAGGTAGCTCCGGAGGACAATAGCCAGAAGTGGAGAGAGGAATGGTAGTTTGCTGAGGGTGCGTTTCTAGAAAAGATTATAAGGGAAACCAGGGAAACGAGGAAAAAATTAAAAAAATACCTGGACGTTAACACCCTTGAAATGGTACTTGTGATCCCGCAGAAGCCAAGCGATCAAATCAGACTATTGCGCAACATTGATCAGAAACAGCGACTAGTAATGAACAAGCCCTTACAATCTTTTTCTTATCCTTATTAAGCGGAGATATTCCGAAGAAATTTAAAACCTGGCTACGAGCCTTTTGAACAAACGCGTAACGAACAGTTGACTGTACATAGTTTATCTGCGAGGAAGTGTCAGACACCGACATCAAATATAGATCAAAAGTACAGATAGAGCTCACATATATCATCAACTTCGTCATGCTGGGGACATCTTCCCTGATTTTATTCAAGTTCTTGAGAAGTGTATCACCCTTCCCTTCAGCCTTTTCACGCCTCAATTCACTCTCCAATGTTTCCATGACAAACATATTACTGTCTGGGAACATGTGAACCAAGCAGATTGCTTTCCGTACGCAAAGCCTCCCGAATCTAGCTAATGCGGGGTACTTAAGATCTTGTTCGACAATTTTTGTTCCTGATTTCACCTGACCACTGTTTTGTTTTCTGGTAGGCTTGGTCACATCCATAACATCAAGCTATGAGATAAAATCATCATTAAAATGAACGACGCAAATATAAGCAACCTACCTCGTCTCCTACCGACATCTCTCTGTCACTTTGGCCTTCATCCCCACCGATACTACCCTCGTTTTCACTATCCTCAATCTCACTTCCCTGTCTTCCCCCTTCATCACCTAACGGCAAAACTATATCTGAAAGCAATACACATTAGTCAAAGACAGCCAAAGTTCACCACGCATGATAACCTACCTTCCTCTTCACCGTCCAGCATGTCGTTCAAAAAATCCTCTTCCATTGCATTCATTGGAACCGCTGATGAAGGAGGGAGTAAGCGACGCAGGAGCAGAGGCGTTACAAGACCTACCATTTTCTTTCGGAGGGGGAATGGAACTATCAGAGCTGTAGATAAAAGTCCAAGTAGAGCAACTCACGTAATTTTCTAGGAGCTGGGCGATTCTGCTGAGTCTTCTGGTTCTCCTGAACAGGTTTCTTTGGCTGGCGGGCTTGATTTTGATGCTTCTGCTGGCCGTGTTGTTGGTCGTGGTGCTTTTGGCGATCCATTGGAGCGACATCTTCGAGGGTTGGAGCGAAATTTGTAACAGCGGTTTTCGGAGCTAATGAAGGTTCTGTAATGAAGAACGTCAATAAGAATAACACGTCAGAAACAATATACCATCCATATACATGAACAAAAATGGATGGTATACGTACTCTTTTTGAGTTTTGACTCTTTGCTAGCGTTATTTGTCTGAGCGCGTGGGGCTTTGGCCTGTGCTTGTGATTTGGGTTTCTTTGCAGCCGTTTGCAATGCCGTCGCTGGATCAGCATCCACCGGAACTCGACGTTTTCTTCCGCCGGACATGAGAGGAGAGGAAAACACCAACACTGATCACGTGTCGGCGCTTATTTCTCTCTAGTGCGCGTTTACTTACCGCTCGCAGCGAGACCAGAATACCTATTAAGACACAACGAGCTAGCGTTACCGCAGGAAAGTCAAAAACGGCTTCACCGAATTCAAACAAAATGCTTCACCATTTCCAGCAGTTTCCTTCCCTCCTTATCCGTCACATATTTCGAGATATGAACACCTCGTCTAGGCATGATTAGCATACGTCTACAGACAGATCTCAAATGTCATTAACGGTAAAAAAAAACACCTACACCGACCCAATATGCTGAAGGATGTAAAATGATTAATCTTGAGTGCCTTGAGAGATATATCGATCGCGAATTCGATTGATGATCAGCTTGAAACAGAAACGTACCTGCCCTTGAAACTCCTCAACACTTCCAACCTTGATCAAATCCGCAACAGCCCTGAGCGCCGTACATATCTTGAGTACTTGGGCATGATAAGGCGCGCGATGACTCCGATATCATTATCAGGTAGACACAAACAACATAAGTATAATTCCCCCAAGAAAACTGTTTATTTATTTTGATGGCAGGCTGACTTACTTATCCGCAATCGTCTATCCCCCCCCCAGCTTCTGTACCAACTCCTTCACTTGCGTGGCCTCATTAATACTGAAAAAAGACGGAGAAGAAGCCTCCCGGTCATCTTTCCCAGCGATAGAATGGAACACTATCGGAAACTTTTTCGCTACGATGTGCTGCGAGTCGAGGTAAAAATTGATGACTTTAGGATTGCCGCAGCATTCGAGGTCACCACCGTAGAGCCTCTCGTTGGGGAATTTGAGTATGGCGCCGTGGGATCGGAATATTTTGGTGAGTTTGATGACGCTGTAACCGGTATAGAACAATATCATCGAATAAGAAAAGAAGAAAAAAGGACAGACAAAAAAACTTACGACTTGCCATACCCCTTCACCTCATCATATCTCTCCCTCTTCATCAACCTCTCAATAAAACTGGTTTCCAACCCCAACATCCTCGCCACACTCGACCTAATGTAGCCTGCCCAGCTTCATCAACAAAGATACAACTGAAATGTCCATGGGGCATTCCGATCCCGGACAACATACTCGCAGATACACAGGTCGTGACAGTCACTCGAAACCTGAGCATGGTCGTCAGCCCCGGCCCTGGAACACTGAATATCCCATCTCGGTTTTGAACGTGTAGGGCTCAACAGAGGTCGGTATTTCAGTTTTACTGCGCGAGGGCGCGTAACCGTGGAAAAGAAAAGTTCGGTAGTTTTGAGACCGCCAGTGGCGAGGCGGGATGTGATCAGGTCTGCAGCAGAGTTAGATGGTGCGGTAGCGAGAATTTGCGAAGTCGGATTGAGTGCGAGGACTTTGAGAATGGCCTCGACCATAGTGACTGTTTTCCCGGTTCCAGGCCTGTAAAGTGCGGTACATGTTTAGATTCGTGAGACATAAGCCAGGAAATCAAATCAATCGCTCACGGTCCAAAGGCATTGAGCCAGGTTTTCGATGGAGAATCAATAGTACAGCCTGTTTCTGGGGCGGATTACCTACAATGAGAGGATTACGCCACCTCATAGATGGAGAAGCAATCGTAGCAAGAATTCTTCTTGGAAGATGCAGATTTGTTGGGAACATGACGCAATCTTGAGAAAACGCCGTATCCAAAGCTTGGTTGTTGTCTTTGCACTGGGAAGCGATTCAATTTGGACCGAACGAGGAACCTGTTGCTTGGCGATGCGCTGAAAGAGCGGTGAAATCTGAGTCCGACTTCTTCTTTTCGTACGACGTGAACACCCCCTTCGAACCAATGACCTGGAGGGCTATTCGGTTTACGAACCAGAATACAATCCCCTGGAGTACATGCAGGTCAGTCAGTCAAGCACATATAGATATCACGATAGTGATTATATCTACCGACAAGGCCACTGGGTCGTTTTTCAGCCAGTCCTGGAACCACAAGACTAAAACAGGTTAAATGGGCCTCATGTTATGCATAACAAAAGCAACAGATTCTCACCTTACGTGACTTGTTTGATCCAAAATCTTGGGTTTGACGAATACAAGCACTTTCTCGATCGATTTATAGCGCCGCTGTCTTCGGATAAGAGATAGGTATTGACACATGGCAGAGATAGCCGCTCCTTTGGCGTAGATAGCCGTTCCTTTGGCGACAATGATCCGGATATGGAAACATGTCGTCGGATGCGGGAAGCAATGAAAAACAAAGAAATACTCACATGGACCAAACATTGACATCCCCATTTCGATTTCTTAGCCATTCTCAGAGGCAGAACGAGAGGCGTTGGCGGTACCTTGTTGGTCAGACGTAACGGTATTGGGGAGAGGTGTCCAGTGAGACATATAGAACGCGCGAGTCGGTGGTGTAGATAAGGAAAAAAGGCACGGTTCAAGCTTTTGAACTGGTTAGCTTAATAGAGGTTGAGAGGTTTTCAACCTCTAGCACAAGAGAAAGGTTGACTGTAATTGTGCTAGAGAACGGATGACTGCGAGACTGCAAGAACATGAAGGGATAAAGTCAAGTGATGGAACTCTTGCCACGTAAATTGCCGCGTAACGGCAATTTACCGCATGACTTTATCGACTGTCACATCGTGCGCATTTCAACACGCTGTTGAGATTGATTGTGATCTATCTTTGGTATGCTGCTTTCTTGTGTCAGGAAACAATAGCTGGAAAACTTAGAAGTTGGACGTGTGAAAAGGCGTTGGTTTCTGGCTTCCGCTGGCGCTTATTTAGCGGAAGCCAGAAACCAACGCCTTTTCACACGTCTAATATTGTAGAGGCATGGAATTTTTATTGATTTACCGCATGAAAATTTAGCAAGGACTACTATTCTTGACTTATGGACATTAGTGGTAGATCCCCTGGCCTGTACTAGAACAGCCCAAGAATAGAACTGGGTCGAGAAAACATGAAGTGTCTCGTGAACGGCTTCCGAGGCTTTGGGTGACAGCCGATCAAAACCGGAATAACTTGAATCTATCAACATTCTCAAACATGAGGTACTATGGACAAATTTTTATTGAGTGATCAGTTGATTGATTCCGCATGCGATCATTCATGCACTGCAAGGCCCGTCATGTCAATATGATATGCAAATATCTTTCCTCTCTTTCTTTCCATCTTTCACCTCCTCACCAGTTACCTTCAACATTCTACTATGGAGTTCGAGTGCAGGGTATGCCAAAAAAGATTTGCCAATCGTGGCAATCGGGATAGGCACATCAAAACAAAGCAAGATCAAGGCCATCAGGCTTATTATGAACATCAGATCAAAGCCCAGGCTGCTCAAATATCTAGAACTTTCACTCGTGTGATTGAAAGTGCTATCCCATCAGGTCAATTGCTGGGTGACAGAGTTTCTGAGCACAATGACATCACTACAAATGATACTACTACTAGTAGTATGGTGGTGGCTAGTAATGACGATGAGTTGAGGAATGCCACTGGCAGCGATGATAACCATTCAAGTGACAGTGACATGGCTATGGATATTGATACAAGCGACAATAATTCAAACTCGGATGATAGTGATTCTGATCTAGATGACTCTGGATCATTATGTTCTTGGCCAGCTGATTTTGACCAAGGTATGTTCAATTGTTCAAAAAAGAATGTTTCAATTATTTGGACTAAATGTGATTAGACATAGAACCGGATGATGATTTTCAAGAAGATCTAGAAAAAAAATTCAAAGAAACCTACAATATGATGGATATACCAATGGAATCAACTTCAAAAGTGGATAGTACTATGGATATGGATTTGGATTATCCAAAATTCAACTTTTTACCCTACAATTACCTTTCCAGCTCAGAACTTCAGGATTCAGACTTCAATGATGAAGAGGCATCAGACCCATCCAGTGATGTATCTGTGGATGAATTGAATGATCCAGGCTCTGCGGAAGAAGTTTCAGCTCCATATCGTAAAATGGATCGCACCCTTGCTGAGGATGAAGATGAACCTAGAACATGGTGGTGGCATCCTACCGCTGCTGAAATTGTTGAAAAAAAATCAAATATTCATCAGCAGTGGAAATCCATTTTCTTAGAGAATGATGCTAGAAGTCCCTATAATACCAAAGGCTCAGAAAATGCATACTATCCTTTTACTTCCCGCCTAGATTGGGAAATAGCAGAATGGGCAGTAAAGGAAAAAATTTCACAAAAATCCTTCAATCGCTTGTTGAAGATTCCTCAGGTATGATTTCAGTAGTGTCTTTCTGGTTACATGTTTAAGCTGAGTATTATATTGTCTCTTATTGTTAAATTTAGGTGCATACAAAATTGGGGCTTTCCTATACCAACTCTAGATCCATGTTAAAACTAGTAGATGAAATTCCTGATAAATGTGGCACCTGGTTCACCAAGCAGCTATCCTTTCGGAACTGTCCTGATGAACATTTTACTGTACATTATCGTGATCCAATTGAAGCTATCAAGTCACTTTGGGGTGATCCAGCTCTTGCAGAGCATTTAGTGTACAAACCAGGCAAATTGTTTTTTGGTCCAATCCAGAGTGAAGAAAATCGTATCTTTTCAGAAATGTGGACAGGTGGTTTCTGGAATGCAGTTCAGGTATGTGCTTTAATTATCTTCTTTCTACTAGCAGCTTGAAGCTGAATTACTTCTTGCATCTAGAATGTAATACCAAAAGGGGGAACAGTGTGCCCAGTAATCATTGCCACTGATAAAACCCAGTTGACTAGGTTTGCAGGCAATAAGGCTGCATATCCAGTATATCTAACAATTGGAAATATTCCCAAGGCCTTGAGAAGAAAGCCAAGTGCCCGTGCCTGTGTTTTGATAGCCTATCTTTCTGTAGACAAGCCTGCAAGAGGCAGTCTTTCAAAGCAAGATATTAAATTACGAAATTATGAAATTTTCCATTGCTCAATGGCACATGTTCTAAATTCATTGAAAACTGCTGGCAATCCCAAAGGCAAAGGTGTCAGAATGGTAGGGGGTGATGGTGCTGTTAGAATAGTGTACCCTCTTTTAAGTACATATATTGCAGATTATCCTGAGCAGTGTCTTGTAACATGTACCAAGTACGGCACTTGTCCAAAGTGTATGAGAAAAGCAGATGAATTGCACCTTCCCACTGCAGGAAGTCCCCGCAAACAAAAATGGACATATGAAAAAATCTTAGAGGCCAAACTTTAGAAATCAAAGAAAAAAAGTCAAGCACATACATATGCAATGAAGAAATATGATGTTGCTGGAGGATTTGAACCTTTTTGGGCTGGATTTCCCCTGGCAGATATACATACATGTGTTACACCTGATATTATTCATCAATGCTATCAAGGAGTTTTTAAATATTTGGTTGAATGGACTCAAGAGGTAGTTGGAGAGAATCAGCTTGATGAACATATACGAGCATTACCACCAACATGTGGTGTGCGTCATTTTAAAAATGGAATATCAGGCCTTAGCCAAGTGACTGGAACTGAGCGAAAACACATTGCTAGAGTTCTTCTTGCATCCTTGATAGGAAAAATAGATTCAAATGGCATTCAGGCTTGCAGAAGTTTATTGCATTTTATCCATCTAGCTCAATATCCTTCACACGATGAGGAAACTCTGGGTTATATGAGTTCAGAATTGAACAATTGGCATAAATATAGATCCTATTTCATACATCAAGGTATTCGAGATGATTTTAATATACCCAAATTTCATTATCTTGTTCATTATGTGGATTCAATCAAATGGCTTGGTACAACAGATAATTATAACACAGAAGCCTTTGAGCGTTTACATATTGATTTTGCAAAAGAAGGATGGGAGGCAACTAACAAGCGCAATCATTTTCCTCAAATGATAAAATGGCTTTCACGAAAAGAAAAAGTTTTGGCATATGACTTTTATAGAATTTGGGCAGATTCCACTGAACAAAACCAGCTTGAGCTTGATGAAAGCTCTGCCACTGATGACATTGAAAGTAATTACAATTCAAGCCTTAAGCTGGAGGTTTTGGAAGAGCCAGATATAGAACTGGAGGATGCAAATAGCACAACTATTTATAAGTTTTCTAAAGTTCAAGTTGGCAAAAAAGGAAAAAGGCCTCAACAGGATTCTGTCTCACTCCGGAACCCTACTCAAAAATTCCCCGAAGTTTTTGACACCCATGCTTCTACTAGTACTAAAATCCATTACACTTCCGCCAGACAAAATGATTCTAAAAATAAGCTACAGCCTGCTAGTAGTAATATCCAGATAGCCAAGTTTCCACATGAGTCAAAAAAAAGTCTAGGTCAAATTACCATTTCTCACAATGCACCTGGCTTTATTTCACAGTTGAAACTATATTTGAATTCCTGCCTCCCAAAGTTTCAACAGGAAAAAAAAAGTAAAGTGCTTGAAACATCTTTGCCATTTACCTTCCTTGATATTTGGCACCAATTTAAATTCACACCTATTAATCTATTTGATGATGATTCAGATGTTCCCAAAGAAATAGTAAAAGCTCTTCCTTGTACAAGCAAGACTTCTATAGCTCGATATGATACAGTTATTGTATTAAACACTGATGAAGCAGAATCTACAGCAGTAATAGGTTGCAGAGCTGCCAGATTGAAGGTTATTTTTCAGCTACCTAAAACAGTATTTATAGACAGACCTGGTTCAACATCAAAGCCTGCTCCATCAAATTGGCCGACTATGCCTCTCGCATATGTTACATGGTATTCCCGCTTCAAAAGTTCACCTGATCCAGAACTTGGAATGTACCGCATAGAGCCATCAATTGATTCCAGTGGTATCCCCCTAGGTGCCATTGTTCTACTGTCAGATATTAGACAAAGCTGTATGCTAGTCCCCAGCAGAATGGGTAAATGGGATCCTGGTTGGAAATCAAACAACATACTTGATGAATGCCACACATTTTTTGTGAATAATTTGCAAAGTAAATATACATATCAAACAATTTATTAGTAATGCTTTTTGACCATTATTGCTACCTTTAAGTTGGAGTATTCTTAACAGACAGCCTTTGCAAATAGACAGCATAATTTTTGTGAGAGCTGCCAGACACTTCATTGCCAGTGGAAAACTGAGCTCAATTAAACCACAATGGTAAGAACAATTCCATTCGGAGGTTGTCTTCTCCTTCCCGAAATTCCCGAATCCTTGTAGCACACAATGCAGCATGCATGAAATTGAAATTGCAACTTGCCCCGTCGTGCAGTGACACACTTGCCAGGAGGATAGCGCAATAACACTTCCATGGAACTCATTGTTGGACTGGACACTGATTGCTTGAATTTTCAATGCAGGGACTTCCTTGTGGTTATATTGTTATGATATATATAATGTATATTTGGGATCTAATGGCAAAAATTCATACATGTCATTGTTAGCGTTAGTGTTGGGCTCGGGTCGGGTTCGGGTCAAAAAATCCTGACCCGACCCGGACCGGAATCAAAACCCGAACCGGTGCAGTCGGGTTCGGGTTACCCGACTTTTAAATTCCGGGTCAATACATTTTTTTTAACACACTTAACAAAGCTTAACAAAATGTGAACACTAGACACTCACTAGACACCACTAGACACCACTAGACACCACTAGACACCACTAGACACGAGCGCTTGGACTGACGGTAGACACGCACTAATATACACTAGGCAGTCACTAGACATCACTAGACATCACTAGACAACACTAGACCGCACTAGACAGTCACTTGAAACACTAGACACAACCAACGGTACACACGCACTAGATATACACTAGACACTCACTAGCCTGAGACACCACTAGACACCACTAGACACCACTAGGCACCACTAGACACCACTAGAAAACACTAGACACGAGCACTTGGATTGACGGGAGACACGCACTAATATACAATGGTCATGCGATTATCTCCACGACGCCGGTCCGGTCCGGTCCGGTTATTTTGGGTCAGTCGGGTCATTGTCGGGTCACCATATCCAGACCCGTCCCGACCTGGAATAGGTGACCCGACCCGAAACCCGACTTGACCCGACTGACCCGAGCCCATTACTAGTTAGCGTAGGTACAAGTTTCGTGGTCATAGGAAAAAAGCACACGAGTGTACAAAAGAGAGTAACAGCAAAAGATACAGGGGTATTTGTTTGGCACAACAGCTACAAATTACATCACATTTACGTTACACTAAACCACTGTCCTCAACAATCTCAAGTGCTAGCCTCAAGCGCTTGCCGACCATGTTATCTGAGAACCTGAGGTGGCTGGTTGAGCACTTGGCGCCAAGCATTACCTGACGAAACTCCAAGATATGCCGGAGGTGCCACAACATGTGCACTCCACAGTCATATGTGTTGGCCTGAAAATGAACCTAGGATTGAGGTGAGAATCAGTAGGAAAAAGAGGTACGAAGCTAGTGACCTTGAAATGGGGATCACACACCCATCCAGTCCCCAACTTATTTTGAAGCTGGACCTCTTTGCCACGAAGTCGACTCAGGACTTCAGTAAGCCACATCAGGATCTACGTTGCATGAGCAAACAAGTCTCAATTCACAAGGGGAACATACCAGCATTAATCCTGCATTCTTTCGAAGCAGTGGAGGTTTCTGCCGATTGTCAATGCACCGTTCTCGGAGACTGTCGTATATGTCGATGCGTTTTAGACGAAAATCAATTCTGGCAGAGTACCAGTGAGATTGATTTTCGTTGATGGGGATGAAAACACTATCCCAGCTTTGGAGGCCCAGGTTGCTCTGTCATTTCATCAGAAGTGTTTACATTTGAAACGTAAACAGCTCACCGCGGCTTTGGAGCACCACCTCTCAACTTGAACCTCATCTGCCTCAGTCAAGAAACCATCTTTCGGTATGCTGGTACCCGCCTTGAACAAACACCTAGACACAAAGAATGTATTCAGTCCAAGAGTGCCTGAGTTGAAGCACCACTTCTGGATGAAGTAATTGACGACTTCATCGTCGAGCCAGCGTTTTGCACCAAGAGTTCGAAAGTTGGTCAGGGTTAGAGTTTGGAACTTCCGGCTGAATGAATCCTCGGCGTCGGACAGCTTGTAGATATCAGAAAAAGATAGAAACCGAGAGCAAGGTATGCCGTACCTGAGTCATAAAAGTCTGTAACCTTGCCGCAGATTCCTCAGGATGCTCGTCTAACCCTTTCCAGAAAGCCCCTTCTATAACTCTTCTCCTCTTGCTGATACAGCTATACAACGTCTTCAGGTTTCTGACAACAATAAATGCGGCATTATCTGACAAGAGGGGGTCGTGTTTTTGTAGATAACCGTCATACTTGAATTGGGTGGAGGCTTGTGCGAGGAGTCTGGCGGCTTCTTGGAGCTGAGTTATCCGGAATCTACAATCCAAGTACCACTGGTTCTTGAATGTAGGCGCAGGGATTGGAAAGTACGATACAACAATGGCATCAAGCTCGTTGATGGTGTACAAGGTGAATAGCTGAAGAATATTGATAGACGGTATATACGGCTTGCACGCGTGAACGATTTTGGAAATGCGATTGAGAAGTGGGGAGTTGCAGCTGCGATTACGACCAAACGGCGGACAGTCAGCAGCTGAGCATTTTTTATGTGACTTTGTGCTTCGCGAGGGAGAAAGTAGCCGCTGATACATATTTCTGACAGTTGCATGAGAAGCCGGAAGCCTGTATTCGGATATAAAACCGGGTAGAGGTAGAAGTGGACATAGATGATAGAGATGGGAAACGAGGGAGTCGGGTGACCGAACTGACCCCGAATCACACGTGATTCTGCTATGACATCTCTCACCCTTACCAATCCTGCAGAAGACGTCTCCCCTGCCCTCATTGACGCTTCCACAATTCCTTACAACTTGCCTCCAACTGTTCCATCTCCCATACACAACCTTATCTACGAAGTACACGGTAGAATCTCTAGTGTGCAACCCGTCCGAAAAAATCCGGATGGACCCTCACCTATGCTGCTTGCTGTAGCCGACATCATCGTACCCAAGTTAAAGCAGTTGGATCCCAATATTCACAGTTTAGAGGATGCCGGACTGTCTACCAATATCTATCGGATCACATATGAAGCTTTCAATATCCTCAGAAGCAGCTCCGGAACCCGCAAGGCTCTAAATTTAGAGGGCTCTGAACCGTTCAAAATTGGCGTAGAGAGCGCTTTAGATGACTACATGCTTGTTATTTACCGTCCAGATGGTGATTTTTACTGCACTGGCCCAACCATCTTGTTTTAACAGCCGAAAATAGGTATCTCCGTAGCAGATCTTGACTCTGAACCCTTCTTCCTCACCGAACCTTCCCTTTCCTCAAAACTTTCGCAGGCCTATATAGCCGCCCATTTCCTCTCTTCGTGCTTCATCAAGGTTGAGAATAATGGGATCTTTCGTCACAGCGATATACGTGTAAATCAAATCTTTTGTCACAAGGAGAACCGTGAACGAGTACAATATAACAATACCATTTCGACCAAGAATCTTGCCCAGCAGTAAGCAGGTTTTATGTTGTCTGATTCATTATTAAATCAATTATTTTCAGCTACCGATCGGTCTGCACCAGTATGCAGATCACTGATAATCGGGCCCCAGGTTATCTGGACGTTGTTGAGAGGAAGCTGTATACAGCGATGATGTAAGTCACTCTTCTGTTTCTGCATTTGATACACATTCTCAAGCTTTCATAGGACCGAGGGTCCTCAAGCAATTCCGCCTCAAGTTTTTGACTATAGTGTATTAAGTGCCTTTACACGCAAGGAAAAGCAAGCCGAAAAAGTAAGGGAGAGGGAAAAGAAGGTGGAGGGAAAGAAAAAGGCGGGTGAAAAGAGGGAGACTGAGAAAAGGGAGAGGTTTGTGAGGAACTATTGGGAGGATACAGTGGAGAGAGGGGAGGATGACAACGGTGACAATATTGACAGCTACAATGCCAATGAGGAGGAGGAGGAGGAGGAGCCTGAGGAGGAGGAGGTTGAGGTTGAGGCAGAAGCGGTGGAGGTGGCGGAGGAGGTAGAGGAAGACATGTGGGATGGGGATAATATGGATGAGATTATGGAGGAGGATGGGGAGGGGGAGGATGAAGTAGAGCCGCATAGGAAGGATAAAAGAAAGGGGGCAAAGAAGATAGAGGAGGTGGTGGAGGAGGTAGAGGAGGTGGAGGAGGTGGAGGAGGTGGAGGAGATGGAGGAGGTGGAGGAGGTGGAGGAGGTGGAGGAGATGGAGGAGGTGGAGGAGGTGGAGGAGGAGGTAGGCAAGGGGATTGAAGGGATGAATGAAATTGAGGCAGGTATAGGGGAGGTGGATGGGTGGATGGGAGAGATGGAAGATGCAGTGGAGATCGAGCAGATTTCATCAACTGCGAAAGTACAGGGAAGAAGGGAAATGGTGGATACACAGGCCGATGTCCAGTATTCTCAAGGTTTGTTGACCTCTGGAAAGCTTCCTAGGCCAAAGCCAAAGCCGAGAGTAATTCTTCATGTGGGTGCTGCACCATCAGAGCTGGCTGGAAACACCGGAGGTCCTATCAAATCACAAGCTGGAATAGAGGTTAATCAGGTCAGTCATGCGGCACTCAAGAAAGGCAGGACCAAACCCAGTAACAGTGCGTCATGAGCAATGAAAGCTAATGGTTGGTTTGAGATGAACACTATTTTCATAGATCCTCCACAAAGATCTTCTCGGAACATGATTAACACTGTTAGCGGTGATTATACTGAGAAGGGCCAGTGATTCAGGTGAGCCCTCAGAATGTAATGGCATATGCTCAATTGACGTGAAATTTAGGAATTTAGATCAAATATATGTTAAAAATTTCCTTGGTTTTGTCGGTTGATTTTACTTGCTTTTTTCGCGCTTACTCTACATCTGTTGCTTTAATATTTGTACTGTAGCTTTTATTTGGATTAATTCAAACGGTTATTATTGGTTTTGTTATATTTTCACAAAGTGCAACTCAAATTGTAACTGAGAGAATTTGGGCAGCTCTCAAGGTCTTTGAAATGTATGCAAGATAGCTTTTACGCATCATAAATACAACTAGAAGCAATTTAGAGATCAAGAAGTGTTTTTCAATGCTTCCCAAATGTTCCCAGCATTTCCCAAGCATTCCCAGCATGTCCCAGGATTGACCCAAGATTTTTTGAATATGTTCTGCACTTCCTCAAAGTAGCTTGAATACTTTTGGGCTCTTACAAGATTTATCTGAGGCAGTTTTATACTAGTTTTAAAGTGTACCAAATATTTACAACACTGTTTTAAATGATAATGGGATTACCGGCAGGAGAAACTAGATGTTTAAGGCTCTGTGGCAAAGGTGACTTGCATCATTTAAAAAAATACTCACCAAACATTTAAGTAAATTGGAACGTTACTCTAGACTCTTGAAAACCTCTTCAACAATAGCTATAGAAGTTTCTAAGTATCCAGTGCATATTCAGTCTCTCTGAAATACTTCTTGACTTCCTCTAAAAACATATGCATCACTGTTGAAGCCATTTAGATTGTAATCAAAATTCCACTGGATATTCTTCCCACTTCATTCAGCTCTACTTCACAGAATCTTGTGCAGATTAGGCAGTCTGAGAATCTGAACATGGGTCTGGGTAGCTTGGAATCACTAGAGACCTTGAGATACTCAAGATTATCAGGAGATTTAAGGCTACGTTACAATACTCTGAAGTATCCCTAGCCAGGGGTGTTTTTCCAGATGTTATGCAGAGTGGTAAGAGAGCCTCTCCCATCGTCAATGATACCCGGGAATAAGGCTCTCAAATCCTCCTTAAACTGAGTATAACTCAACTGCGTGACTCCAGGAAGGTTTCGTAGAACCTCCCTAGTGCCAAACGTCGAGTACTCCAATGCAAGACTTAGCTTCGCATCATCCTCCGTTATACTGTGTTTTGAGAAGATCCCTTCGATAGCTTCGAGCCAGGGAACCACTAAGTGTGGTTCCGAGATGTCAAACATCGGGGCTTGCTTCCATACTTTAGGGAGCTTGTTGTTCGCCTTAGCCAATTCGGCCTGTCCAGCGTTCAACAAAGCTATACCCGCAGTTGTTGTGTTTGACATATTTAGAGAAGAAGAAATAGATGGACGAGTAAGAGATGAAGAAGAATAAGAAGAGTTAGGAGCAAAAATAGAAACAGGAAGACCAAGAAAAACAGGCTGAGAAAGATGCGCTGTTGCCAATGATGAAAATGAGGTAACAGTAGTGTTAAAAGAGATCGGCACGACCGTTCACGAAGGATCTCCTGGTAACGGATGTGGAATTGAAGTAAAGTCGGTCTGAACCACAGATTCTCGAGATCGAGTCTGACCTTCGGCTCGTATGGACCGTTTTGGGATACTACCTTCTTGTTTGAAGTCGGCAGCAGATAGAGCCGAACTAGGGCTCTGGCTTTCTGGCGGATAACGTAGTTGGTCTGACGACCTAACCGAACCTACTGATTGTGTTGGTGATGTTGGGAATGCATCGATGGTCAAGTCGAAAGACTCGTCCTCCGGAAGTGTGTCAAGAGTGCTACTCGAAGTAGCTTGGTGTTGTGTTGAGTTTTGCGAGTTCGACCCTTGTTTCTGGAGCGAAGGGCTCTCGGATTTGCTTTTACGGCTAAGCACGTCGAGTCGGGTTCTATCTTCGTCCGTTTGGTAACCAGCTCTTCTCGAGTTACTGGTACTGCGCGGCTTAGACTCTTTCCCTATCTTCGTTGCTAGGCTTTCTATGCTTTTATGTCGCTCTTCTAGGTGTAAAACCTTTTGAACCCCTCGCGGTGGGCTCCAGATAATGTGCTACGTGCATGTGAGTGATCACAACTAACCCAAACCAACAACCAAATAATAGGTGAGGAGAGGGGCACTGCCAAGATCAAACATGTGTAGGTGCGAGGTGCGTTGTCAAAGGTTCCGCGTGTTCGCAAGGTAGTACGGACCAGTGAAGAGCTCAATATTCGCTATGCTTTTATCCACAGGAGCTGGGGCTCGACTGCTTCAATGTTTTTATATGTGTGTATATATAGAGTACTGTTCGAAGATGAAAGCTGGCGCAATCGACCGTTCTACTGAGTGTCACTCTGGTAGTTTTATTCTCTGGGAACTAGGGCAATCGACCAGTATACAGAGAATCTCTTTGATTTTATATAACCGGGAGCTAAGGCAATCGACTGGCAAACAACAACTATCACAAAGACGGGAGCTAAGGCAATTGACCGTCTAACTATGCTTTATATCACGTATGCTTTGGTTATACACGGTATAGTTCACCACAACCTTTACCGGGCGCTTTGGTAATACACGGTATAGTTCACCACAACCTTTACCGGGTGTATGCTTTGTGAAGTCCGATGGATTGTATCCAGGGGGTAACTTGTCTATTTCTAAACTAGAGTCCATCTTATATACGAAGTTGTGTTCTGCCCGAACCTTCCGAATTCCATATCCCAGGTCCGTAGCTCCACTCCCTCAAATGCTAGTATTACTCTGCCCTTCGGACCGCACCCCATTTCCTTCCTTCTAGATTCCCGTTTGTCGGCCGTTTGTCGAGGGTAGAGCTGGTTCGTTCCTTGCAAGCCAAGAAGTAGGCACCTTGCCGGTTATCGGATCTGAAACTGTCGCCACCTCCGATTGTCTTTTATCAAATGCGCTGCTCCCTAAAATTCGAAGCCGTACACTCCGTTCCTGTACTCTTTTCAGACGAGTGGTCCTTCATCTCCTTATACATTCCTATTCCTTTTGAGTAGTACTCTGTATGCCTCACAGGATAACGTGTCCCATGTAGCGATACCCTCATGTAGACAGATGCTTTTCTGAGGCCGACTTGGTAAGTACTCTCCCAGTCGTTCCGGTGAAAGTTCTTCCTGTATGGCTCTGTCCGCGTAGTCTATTTCATCCGTGCAGATTCAGAATATCCGTCGGCTAAGTATCTTTAGCTTCTCGGGTACCGAGGTACACTGCAAGTTCCGTTATACCCTTGTTTCATAGTACCCAGCTCGTAGCTTGGTCCGCATGAATTGTTTCCATATACCAGTGCCATCAGGTCAAGAGTCCCATTGGTACAGAAGTAGTAAACCAGTTCGATTAAGTTGGCGGTGGATGAGGGTGGGTCTACTGGCTTGTTAACACCAGGGGCCGACCACCTAACGAACAGCTCCTAGTTTCGGTGCTTAGTGTGAATCACCATTCGACCATAGGTGATAAGAGAGTCTGTTAGAGACTCTCTGATAGATTATCGCGCACATAGTTCCCTACTCCATTAGCTGTCAATTTTGGGCTCATTACAGCCCTCTGCGTGCATGTAACCGTAGAAATGCATAAATATTAGCATTCTAGGCCTGTATGCGTATTCAGCGCGTCACCGAGCTGCTCGATTAAGAGTAATTTTCCAACTACCTAGGGTAGTAAACCGTCACGGGCTTCCCTGACCGGCACCTGCTAACTGGCCTACTGAGCCTCTAGCATACGTTACCTGGTTCACCCACTTCAAATCGGCACCAGACACGTCAACGGTGATGCGAATATTTCGCGTTCATCAGTAGAATCGTTCAAAGTACTGAATTCCAAAGTAGGAATATGTGCTAGAGAGTTGAGACCAGCCCGAGTTGTCAGCTAACAAGCTAGACTGCTATGCATGCGGAGTACCGAAGTTGGATCATGTATCTGACTGGTATCACTAAGGTCATAAGAGTGATCCATGCTCGTCTAACTAAAGATGGCTCATAGGAACTTGGCCCCCACTCTTACGAGTTGGTAGACCCACCTTATATCCACCAAGGACCTTTTAACGAGCTAGCACATTGCTTCGTACCAAGGGCATGATGACTTAATGCAACACCGATGAACGGAACTTACTCCAGTGGTTCCGTATTGGCCTATGGATGCAGTCGTACTTTATGCGAACATGATAATAACCTGTTAACTCGGACAAGAGTTAGACAGCATACGCCTATATGATGCTTTACTATGGAGAGTCTTGACTACGAGCTAGACTACTCAAATATTAAATGATCTCGCACTAGAGGTTGAGACGAACACTTGGAAGGGGTCAGACACAAGTCAGACTACCGTTCCAGAACTCGATGATTTTGAAACGTTTAGATCAGGATAGATCTACCCGGATGCTGGATAAAGTGGAGTGCCGAATGGATATTTGAAGTTCAACCGACGATCGGAAGACTTGGATAAAAGATTGGAACGAGTTAGCCTTGCGATCGGTCCGCCCCATATGCTCATCCGCCAATTACCAATCGAACTATCGGACAAAATATAGCTAGTCCCTACGTTGGAGGCTTCGGAAGAATAGGTTTAGGAAGTTCCCGAGTATTTCAGGAGATTCGAGGCGTTTCATCATTTTCTGGGATCTTGGACCTTTACCGAATATTTGTTATTTCTTTCACATATATACCTTACCTTAGCTAGTTAGACAACAGATAACACCCCGCGGACGAATTCACACCTTTTCCCGAGACTTGTATCTCACCCCATATATCCGAGCATAAGTCCCCGTGTGGCACTCAAACCCTATACCAGAGAATAAGTCCCTGTGAGGCACTCGAAACTATATACCAGAGATAAGTCCCTGTGAGGCACTCGAATCGCTCAGTTCTACCGGAGTGGGTGTCTGAGACGTGCGAAACAGAGAGAAAACTCCTGTGTAGCCATCTTATTCTGAAGAGGATAAAGATAGATAAGTTAGACACGGTCGATTGCCCTAGCTCCCGTTGTCCTTGTCGAAAGAAGTTCTATAAACGAGCCCAGGAAAGGTTGTGGTGAACTATCCTGTGTATATACCAAAGAAATAAGCCTAGCCTAGCTTCGAGGTCGATTGCCCTAGCTCCCTTGCTCCTGGTACTAGTTAGACACGGTCGATTGCCCTAGCTCCCGTTGTCCTTGTCGAAAGAAGTTCTATAAACGAGCCCAGGAAAGGTTGTGGTGAACTATCCTGTGTATATACCAAAGAAATAAGCCTAGCCTAGCTCGAGGTCGATTGCCCTAGCTCCCTTGCTCCTGGTACTAGTTAGACACGGTCGATTGCCCTAGCTCCCGTTGTCCTAGTGTTTGATAAAGAAGTTTGAAGTACATACGAGGTCAATTGCCCTAGCTCCTTCGTCACTGTTGTAATAACATATAGTCTAGCTCGAGACGGTCGATTGCCCTAGCTCCCGTTCTCACTAGCACCAAGAAAGAAGTCAGCCCACATCTATAAAACTATAAACATAAACGCAGTCGAGCCCTAGCTCCTGTAAAAGAAATATAAAAAGCTAAAGAACCCGCGGAACCTTTGACAACGCACCCTCGCACCCTTTATAAATATTTGATACGGCGGTACCATACGAACAAGTCTAACTAAGATTTAGTCTTTGTTTTGTTTTGGTTGTGGTTTAGTGTAGATCACGCACACTGCGCATTATCTGGAGCCCACCGCGAGGGGTTCTAAGCTATAAAAACACCTGATAAAGGCCTACGAGCCGAAATAAAATCTTCGAAGTAGAAGAAACAAAATAGGCGATTCAATTTCGAAACGAACGACTCGCAATTCACAACGAGCCGGTCAAGTAGACGTTGAAGAGCTAGATCAACTCCTGTCTAACAACAGAAGAAGCATATCCGTGAACCCTTCGTCAGATAATCGAGGGCGAACTCGTAATAACAATAAAAGAAAAGCGACAGTAGAAGAGCCTGAAGGCCCATCTGTTGGAGCATACCCTATAACACCTACTAGACCGTCACAGTCGTTAGACTTAGACGATCCAGCAACACATAGACCCTTATCACCTTTAACCCCGATTGAAGAAGTTCCTAACTCGGACAACGAGCAAGGAAGAAGTCCTTCTTCTATCTCCGCATCAAATCTCGAATATCGAAACCGAGATCCCTCCCCATCGTCACCGAATCCGTTTATTATCTCGTCTTGGTTTCAGTCAGCTTTTCCACACATTCAGTTTTCGCCTCCTATCTCGTCTCAGTCCCGATCTCTTTCCAATTTCGTCAATCTCAATCTGTCTAACTCGAATAATCCTCAAAACATGCCACCAGCAATGAATAACGCAAATAACCTTGGACCAAACGGTCTACCTGCCATCTCGGCTATCGCTAAAGCCCAGATCGAGGCTGCAAAGGACCACCTACCAAAGATGTATAGAAGTCCTCCGATCCTTGATATTTCGGATCCTTTATCGGCCATTCAATGGTTGGATGCAGCGGAAACGATCTTCCAGGCAAATGGAATTTCGGAATCCGAGGCGAAGATTAGCCTAGCTCTACAGTGGTCGACGTACCCTACGAGAGAAGTGCTTAAACATTTGGCTAGCGTACAGCAGCCTAACTATGATAAGTTCCGAGAGGAACTAGAGAACTTATTCCCTGGCGTCGTACAAGACCCTAGAGGATCGATGAATCAATTAAAAGCGGTGATTGAGCATTTAGAGCCAATCACTTTGCTAGATAAAGGCAAACTTCGTCTGTACAATGTTATGTTCAGAGCGGAGTGCGTCAAACTTATGCAAGACCCGGCTATTATCTCGAACAGGGATGCCGTACGGTCATATTTGATAGCCTTCGATGATCAGGCTAGAAAAATTGTATTTGATCAAGTTAGACGCGATATACGCGTTTCTACAATCAAGAATCGACGCGAAGAAGATCCTATTAAGTTAGACGAAATCATTGAGGCTGCAGAAAAAGTCTTTGGTTCGTCGAACTTTGAAGCTATCTACGGTTTAAATACACCGGACAGCAGTAGAGTGGGGTCTAACAACCCTTTATCTCATAGACGATCTCCGCTATCTATGCCGTTTACGTCTGGTCTTCCTAAGACTGATCACGGATATTTGAAAGAATTGAAACGAATCAAACAAGAAGATTACGACCTAGATGGGGCCGTTACTGATCTATGGAAATCTGTATCCAAGGAAGATAAAGATAGACTGGAGCTAGAGAGAGAGCGTCTAGCTAACCAAAAAGATGTAAACGACGCTTTCATGAAGGAAATGCGTATGATGACTACCAAATTTGGTGAAAGCCTGGGTGCCGTATCTGCCTTAGTTGGCGCGATAACTCAGAAAGGCCCAAACGTGGATTCGTCACAAGAGAGGTATCGGAACAATAATCCTGGACCGTCTAACTCAGGCCAGCGATATAATAATTCATATACGAATACCACACCGAGAGAAATGTTATGTTTCATGTGCAGAGCGAAAGATCACTTTTTAGCACAGTGTCCTATCTATCAGGACTACATTAAAAGAGGTTGGCTAGTACCGGAAGGTGACGGGTCTAACCGTATGAAACTACGTGATGATGTCCGAATGCCCCGCGATGATGTTAATACTCCTCGCTACAAGTTGATCGAAGACATAGCCAAGTCCCGAGGATGGGATAAGGCAGAGTCTTACTTCGCGAACATGATAGATGAAGAAGAAGAAGAGATGAACGCACAGTTAGGAATGGGAGACCAAGTACAGGTCCTTCTACGCCAACTTGCAGAAGCAAAAGACGCGTTGATTCTAAGTAATCAACAGCGCAATGAAGAAGTTAGACGATATGATAATCAGGGTATCGAGAAATCGAGACTCCCCGATCGTTCTAGCAATATAAAAAACTGCTAAATCCAATGAAGGAGTCTAGTTCTAAGATGGGCAATCTTACTTCAGCCTATTTTGGAGCGCCTGCGCAGACACCGGAGGATCGATATAGCAGAAATTACCAAAATAACGAATATAAAGGTGTCCTAACACAGTCGGGATTACCAAAAGCAATACCTAAGAAGAAAGTCACGTTTGATGGTGTCTTAGTGCCTCGGAAACCTAAACAGGACGGAGTAGCATCACGGAATTTCAGACGTACAAGAAGTACAAATACAGAATCTGATGATGGACTAGTGGAAGAAGTTAGACCGGAGACTCCTACGGAGGAAACCGATAGTAGAAGTGATGGGGATATGAGATCCACCCCTGCTTCTGCACGGAGACCTTTCGATGATGTTCGGCCTATTACCTTTCGTCCTCAACAACCAGAGAAAAGGGATAGAAGCGATATTCTGAACCCAGATAGGGAAAAAGAAAGTCCTCTCACCCGCGAAGAGTCAACCGCTTTTAATCCAAAGAAGCTACCGAGCTACCAGATAAGAAGCGAGTTATTCAAAGATGGTCTAGCTGAAGATGTTGCCTCAAAGATATTTGATGGTACTATTGAACTTACGGTTCAAGAGATGTTAGGAATTTCGACTATGGTCAAAAAGATCTTAGAACGGAAACTTAAGAATCAGAGAGTTCAACCGAAACGAGGGAAGTCTGCCTATGTAGCCATCCTCGGAGACGGTGAAGAAACTGAGATTCCTGAGATGCCTAAAGGAGTATTGATGCGAGGAGATTATATCGACATCGACGACCTGGCTCTTGATCCGGAAGCTATGTTTGAATACTTGACCGAAGAAAGGGATGGTATGAAGGCAGGCTCCATAGTACAGAAAGACATCATTGAGTGCTTTCACAATGACCTAGCATACGAAGATGAAAGACAAAATATGATTATTGTTGCGGGACCTAGCATGGGATTGCGGTCTATCTCAGCAAAAGTTAATAATCATGAAGAAGAAGTTGAAGGAATATTAGACTCGGGATCGCAGATTTTATCTGTTGACCGGCTAGTAGCTACAGAGTTAGGCCTAACTTGGGATCCTAATGTCACTTTACAAATGCAAGATTCGCATGGAGGACTAGGGAGAACCGAAGGAATAGCTCGAAATGTACCCTTCAAATTTGGAGAAGTGACTTTATACCTCCAGTTACATGTTCAGGATCGAGCCCCGTACATGCTGTTAATGGGCAGACCGTTCGACGTGTTAACGGAGAGTAGTCTAAAAACATTTGCCAACGGAGACGCGGAATTGACTATCACCTGTCCAAATACGAAACAGAAGTGTGTCATTCCTACATTTCCACGAGGAAAAATAAAGTGTCGACTAAAAGTTAACACGTCTCGATATAATGACTCGCCTAACTTAAAAGGGTCGGGTCCTCCAGAAGAATTAAAAAAGAAGGAGCCAGACGCAAATTTTCGAACCTCGAAGATCTGAGTAGCGATCAGGGAGAGGGAGAGAGAGAAATTGCTATCGGTTTCCACTTCAACGAACAAGACAGTCTTGTGATAGACGGCTGGAAAACTGCGGAGAATCAGGAGTTTTCGCAATCCGAACTAGCGGAGACTTACCTGTTAGCCTCGCAAGAACAGCTTCAGAAAGAATGCGAAAATTCAGAACCTATGAAATCCTATTTTCAGGATAAGGAAAATATGTGGAATACGACAGATGATTTCTATTCGTATATGTTACACGAGCAGAATGTTTTAAACACAGACTCGTTTAAAAACCAATCCGGACAGGAAGACACGAAGTCTAACTCGAAGGAATCATTTATGCACTCGAAAGTGACTCCGAATGAGCCTCACATCAATGAGGTTAACGAAGCAAGACATGACATTCACTTGAGTGAAACGTTCATGGCCTTCAACGAAGAAGAGGAAGATCTTCTGATACATGAAGATTCTACAGAACCGACAAAATATAACTGTTATAACGGTCAAAGTCATATAAAAGATGCATGGGAAGTACTGAAAGGTCTAGCTAAACAGCCTGTACCTGGGAAGCGTGGATATCGACCACCTTCTATATATGTTCCTCGAACCTATGGTCTACAAGGGACTAACCATCCTAGACCGGTACGAGTGTTTGCGACCAAAAAGTACAAACCTGTGGCGATTAAGGTTAGACCGGTAAAGACCGATCTTCCCGAAGAATTTAGAATTAAGAGACATATTATGGGCGACCCATTAAAAGATCTACCTGAATTATCAAAGCGACCTCCAGACTTTGTACCTACTGGAAGGTATACTAAAGAAAGAAAGGAGGTTATTGATAAAACACACGAGGATAACTTCCTTTGGCCAGAAGAACGTAAACTTATGCATGAATTTATGTGTTTACAAGAGAAAGGCTTCGCCTGGTGTCAGGAGGAAGGAGGAAACTTCAAAAAGGAGTTCTTTCCGCCGGTAAAGATACCGATGGAACCTCATGAACCATGGGTGGAACGGAATATACCTATTCCCCCTGGTATCTACCAAGAAGTTTGTAAAATCATTAAGGAGAAGATAGACAGTGGAGTATACGAACCATCGAACTCCAGCTATCGCTCTAAATGGTTTTGTGTATTGAAGAAAGACGGGAAAAGTCTCAGACTTGTTCATAGTCTCGAACCCTTGAATCGGGTGACGATACAACATTCTGGGATACCCCCGGCTACTGCAGATGTAGCTAGACACTTTGCTGGTCGTTCGTGTGGATCCGCGCTAGACTTATATGTTGGATACGATGAGCGGGACTTAGATCCTGAATTCAGAGATCCTACGACGTTCCAAACACCATTCGGTCCTCATAGACTGGTTAAGCTTCCTATGGGATGGACTAACTCGGTGCCTATCTATCATGATGATGTGACTTATATTCTACGAGATGAAATACCCCATGTGACATGGCCATACGTCGATGATGTACCCGTGAGAGGTCCACCTACGCGTTATGAGCTACCTAATGGAGGTTTTGAGACTATTGAAGGGAACGAAGGAATTAGACGATTTGTCTGGGAACATTTCCAAGACCTAAATAGGGTCGTACAGCGAATGAAATATGCTGGTGGAACATTCTCAGGAACCAAAGCGTTCCTTTGTCGACCGGATGTGGTGGTAGTCGGACATAAATGTACCTATGAGGGCAGAGTACCCGAAGACAAGATAGCTGAAGTTGTCCTAACTTGGCCCTCTTGTAAAGACAAGAGTGATGTACGAGCTTTCTTGGGGACGGCTGGACAACTGAGAATGTTTATAGAAAACTACTCGAAGAAAGCCGCTCCATTAACGAAGCTAACTAGTAACATACCTTGGGAGTGGGGCCCAGAGCAAGAAAAAGCGATGGACCTACTAAAAGATGGTATACGTAAAGCACCTGCTCTACGGCCTATTAATTATGACTGGGATGTTAACATTTCGGTGGATACATCGTATAAAGCGGTTGGTTGGTATTTATACCAGTTAGACCCTAACGATCCTAAGAAGAAATATTTTAATTATTTCGGATCGCTGACTCTGAATGAAAGAGAAGCCAGATTTTCTCAAGCAAAACGAGAATTATATGGGCTTAAACTAGCTCTCGAAACAAGCTACTATCAGATATATGGCTGCCGACGTCTCACCGTAGAGACGGACGCTAGCTATATTAAAGGAATGTTAGACAATCCAAGTTGTGGTCCAAATGCGACTATCAATCGATGGATTGAGGATATCAGGAAATACCACTTTGATTTGGTACATGTGAAAGGAATCAAGCATGGTTCTGACGGTCTATCTCGTATAACACCTGGTGGCTGGCAACCTGCTCGACCTCAGATCAATCCTGAAGACTATATCGATGAAGATAATGGAGAACCTATGCCATTTGCGATAGCAGGAGGTGTTACCGACCTACCATATGACTTCAATGAGTTCAAAGATCAGATAGACCCTAGAAGCGGATATATGAATATGTCAGTACCTGCGACTAGTATCGAGGACTTTGAAGATGACATTCAAGAATACATTGATTCTGAACAACTTTTTGAATTTAAGCGTCAGAAAATGTATGAAGACAATGGGATACCCATGTCTAGCTTTGTTCAGGATTTATATCCTGAGGAATCTACAGAATTTGACGACGAAAATCCATATGGGACTCGTCATCGAACAGAAAACGGGAACAAGTTAGACGACTTGTTACCATTGATTATACGATGGCATCAAGATCCTGATTCGTGTCACAAAGAGGTCTGACGGGGCGGAGCGACGATGTGACAGATCAGAAGTGCAAGACAGCGGAGCAAGGCAGCAGAGCAGAGGCTTAAGCAGAGATAGCAGACACTGGTCCCAACGACAAAGTTAAATATAAAGAAGTATCTAGTACAGGCGGAGGCTTACCTGGTCCCAACGACAAAGAGGTCAAGATAGGGAACCAGGTGGTAGGTACTGGGCTTATATACGTATCGGAACAATAAGGGAGTCAGAACGAGTCAGAACGAGTCAGAACAAGGAAAAGGTGTAAAGACAATAGTGTGAGAGCGAGAGGTTGACAGCGCGGGAGTGAAGTGGAATAAAAGCGGTAAGTATGTGACAGTGTGAGAGCGAAGGTGAAGTCATGGGGGTGTAAGAACAATAACAGCGAATCGGAGTAGAGGTAGACAATAGCAAAGGAGACAATGGAGATAAGGGAATCGTACCGATGTAAGTATCTGTAAGTAAAGAGTCAGAGGAACGGTCATGTGATAAAGTGAAAATAAATCTAAGTCCTTTGTACGCTTCTTGACAATTCGGACTTGTTTGCTGGAAAGACTAAGAAGGAATTAGATTCCTTTATAAGACAAGCTAGGAAGTTCTTTGTAGACGATAAAGGTCGTCTATATAGAAGACCAGCGTCTAACGAAGCGCAACCGCAATTGGTTGTGCACAAGGATAAAAGAATGCGGATTCTATATGGCGCACATGATAGTGTGGGGCATAAAGGATTTTTTGCGACCCAGGAACTGCTGGAAAAGCGGTTCTGGTGGCCAGAAATAGCCAGGGACGTACATTGGTATGTCTCGTCATGCAAAATATGTCAGAATCGGCAGATGCGACTCATCAAAGCACCGCCTAACTTGACCCATACGCCGTCTTTGTTCCAAAAGATTCATGTGGACACAATTATAGTTAGTCCAGCTAGTAATGGATGCAGATACGTTGTGCATGGGAGAGATTCACTCTTCTCATGGTCGGAAGCCCGCGCTCTAAAGCATGAGAATGCTAGGACGTTAGGCGAATGGTTTTTCGATGACATTATATGCAGATGGGGTTGTCCAGAAGAAGTAGTGACGGACAACGCTCCTCAAATGAAAAATATGTTAGAGTGGCTGCAGAATAAGTACGGAATCCGAGGAATCAGGATCTCCCCGTACAATTCTCAGGCTAACGGAAAGATTGAACGCGCACACCTGGATTTGCGACAGGCTCTAGCCAAAGCAACCGGTGGCGATGTCTCGAAGTGGTTTTACTTCTTGAAACATGTATTATGGGCAGACAGGGTTACACCTCGAAAAGGCTTTGGATGTTCACCATATTTTTTGGTAACAGGAGCCGAGCCTATCTTACCGTTCGATATTGTCGAATCTACATGGTTGGTAGACCCTCCTATGAGGATCCTAACTAGAGAAGAGTTGATAGGCTACCGTGCCAGAGCTCTGTCTAAACATCGGAGTTTTGTTATGGACATGATCAACCATGTTGACGAAAATAAACGAAGAAATCTGAGAATTTTCGAACAAAAATATAGAAATATCATTAAAGACTGGAATTTTAAGCCAGGCCGACTTGTACAAGTCAGAAATACTTCGATCGAGAAGAGCTTGGACAGAAAAATGTATGTTCGATATAAAGGACCGATGGTAGTCATTAGACGAACCAAAGGAGGATCCTATATCGTAGCAGAAATGGATGGTACGGTTCTAAAGGAAAAAGTCGGTGCCTTTCGTGTGATACCACATGTCTCCCGCTATGAACCTATAGAACTGCCTGAAAATATACACGAATTGATAGACCTGTCTCCAGAGCAGTTAGACGCTCTGATAGAAGACAAAGACGAACCAGGACGAAGGGTTGTCGAGTAGCGAAACGAGACAAGCCCCTTCGAGATCGAAAGGATTCAGAGGGATAGGCGGAAAAACCTCGAATTTTTGCTTGCTGAGACTGTAATAGTCCTATCGAAAGATAGTTAGACTAAGAGAAAATCGAAAAGAAGAAAAGAAAGAATTCACCTGGAGGTGGTCGAGCTCAGTCTTAGGAACCCCCCAACCTTTTAAGAGGTTGACCTTCTCCTCAGTGGTCAAGATGCTAGATATGTCGACGATCATTTGGTGGACAAAGCCACGAGTGATCATCGCAAAAAGCGGGCAATTCCGAACATTACCCCAGAAATCGGACAAATATGTCTGTAAGAAGGACATTTTAGTCAAAAATAAACGAAAGATGAAAATAAAAATGGATTTACCAGAGCTGGACGAGCATCCTCGAGTCCAGCCTCCAACAATACCAGCTGTTCGTCCTCATTGTTAGTCCGACGTTGGTAGTAGGCGTCAGAAAATGCGGCTTGAACGCGTTTCACGGCGATGAAAAGATCAGAGGCCTCCGCGTACGAAAAATCGTTAGACGCGATGGCGGGCTCGTACCACTTGACGAGAGCTTGTGGATACGTTGTCGTAGGAAAATCGTTTACTGAAGACTTTGGAGACGGCGAAGTCGTTTTTAATGTCGGAAAAAGATAGTCAGCGATTCCGGCTTTGGAGTAGTCGGGGTCGAGGAAAGCAGAAGGTGGTCGAACACCTTTAGAAAGAAAGACTTGGCAGCTAGCGACTAGTTCGTCGCTCATATCTGCAGTCGACGGTAGTCGCAACCGTGGTGTTGACGACTTCGAAGGCATGATGAAAGAAAGGAAAGAAAGAGCGAACTGGTTGAAAATTTTCAACCGGCGTCCTTTTATTCCAAGACAGGCTGCCTACGGCAGATTTAATATGAGTCAGCAATCGGACTTCTTTGATCAGGAAAGAAAAACATACCGAGCGACTACAAAGAAGAGAGAAATAAAAGAAAGTACGCACTGTGGCGTGTCCAGATTGTAAAACTGGACTTAGGCGAAGTGGAACGAACTTTAATTGATCATTATTGATGGATTCCCGCTTTGATCGATGCCGACGTCGGCATCAAAGAGTCAAAAATGCTAAATATGCGAACTGGTTCTCATTGACTAGTACGAAATAACACGAGAGAAGTAGAAGGACATCAGTGTTGCACTGTATTGAAGGCAGGAGAACGACTGCGTGAACCTTAACGAACTAGACTAAGACCGAGGACGGTCTAGATCTTTAGTTTGGGGGAGATGATGCGAATATTTCGCGTTCATCAGTAGAATCGTTCAAAGTACTGAATTCCAAAGTAGGAATATGTGCTAGAGAGTTGAGACCAGCCCGAGTTGTCAACTAACAAGCTAGACTGCTATGCATGCGGAGTACCGAAGTTGGATCATGCATCTGACTGGTATCACTAAGGTCATAAGAGTGATCCATGCTCGTCTAACTAAAGACGGCTCATAGGAACTTGGCCCCCACTCTTACGAGTTGGTAGACCCACCTTATATCCACCAAGGACCTTTTAAAGAGCTAGCACATTGCTTCGTACCAAGGGCATGATGACTTAATGCAACACCGATGAACGGAACTTACTCCAGTGGTTCCGTATTGGCCTATGGATGCAGTCGTACTTTATGCGAACATGATAATAACCTGTTAACTCGGACAAGAGTTAGACAGCATACGCCTATATGATGCTTTACTATGGAGAGTCTTGACTACGAGCTAGACTACTCAAATATTAAATGATCTCGCACTAGAGGTTGAGACGAACACTTGGAAGGGGTCAGACACAAGTCAGACTACCGTTCCAGAACTCGATGATTTTGAAACGTTTAGATCAGGATAGATCTACCCGGATGCTGGATAAAGTGGAGTGCCGAATGGATATTTGAAGTTCAACCGACGATCGGAAGACTTGGATAAAAGATTGGAACGAGTTAGCCTTGCGATCGGTCCGCCCCATATGCTCATCCGCCAATTACCAATCGAACTATCGGACAAAATATAGCTAGTCCCTACGTTGGAGGCTTCGGAAGAATAGGTTTAGGAAGTTCCCGAGTATTTCAGGAGATTCGAGGCGTTTCATCATTTTCTGGGATCTTGGACCTTTACCGAATATTTGTTATTTCTTTCACATATATACCTTACCTTAGCTAGTTAGACAACAGATAACACCCCGCGGACGAATTCACACCTTTTCCCGAGACTTGTATCTCACCCCATATATCCGAGCATAAGTCCCCGTGTGGCACTCAAACCCTATACCAGAGAAATAAGTCCCTGTGAGGCACTCGAAACTATATACCAGAGATAAGTCCCTGTGAGGCACTCGAATCGCTCAGTTCTACCGGAGTGGGTGTCTGAGACGTGCGAAACAGAGAGAAAACTCCTGTGTAGCCATCTTATTCTGAAGAGGATAAAGATAGATAAGTTAGACACGGTCGATTGCCCTAGCTCCCGTTGTCCTTGTCGAAAGAAGTTCTATAAACGAGCCCAGGAAAGGTTGTGGTGAACTATCCTGTGTATATACCAAAGAAATAAGCCTAGCCTAGCTTCGAGGTCGATTGCCCTAGCTCCCTTGCTCCTGGTACTAGTTAGACACGGTCGATTGCCCTAGCTCCCGTTGTCCTTGTCGAAAGAAGTTCTATAAACGAGCCCAGGAAAGGTTGTGGTGAACTATCCTGTGTATATACCAAAGAAATAAGCCTAGCCTAGCTTCGAGGTCGATTGCCCTAGCTCCCTTGCTCCTGGTACTAGTTAGACACGGTCGATTGCCCTAGCTCCCGTTGTCCTAGTGTTTGATAAAGAAGTTTGAAGTACATACGAGGTCAATTGCCCTAGCTCCTTCGTCACTGTTGTAATAACATATAGTCTAGCTCGAGACGGTCGATTGCCCTAGCTCCCGTTCTCACTAGCACCCGAGAAAGAAGTCAGCCCACATCTATAAAACTATAAACATAAACGCAGTCGAGCCCTAGCTCCTGTAAAAAGAAATATAAAAAGCTAAAGAACCCGCGGAACCTTTGACAACGCACCCTCGCACCCTTTATAAATATTTAATACGGCGGTACCATACGAACAAGTCTAACTAAGATTTAGTCTTTGTTTTGTTTTGGTTGTGGTTTAGTGTAGATCACGCACACTGCGCATTATCGAGTAAGAGGTCCGACGAATCAGATGGGTAAACGGATCGGCTAACTTGTCCAGAGCAGAGTTAGAGTGTCCTGATAATTCCTTCAACCTTTGGATATACTCCGGCTTCTAGTTCCGCAGTGTAGCTCGAGTCATAACTGAGCTGGCATCGAAATGTCGGTACCGGTCCTTGTGAACTACGGCCTAACTCTTCCAACGTACTTAGAGGTACTTTCAACAATTCCCCCATTGAGGTCTGAAGTGTTCTAGCTTCTCATTACATATCTTTTAATGTATGTTGCATATATCAACACTTAATTGTTAAAAGGGTGTAAAACTGATAGTGCAAGGACTGTAATCACAGCAAGGTTTGGTGGTAATAATGCCTTGTTATTGACAAGCAAAATATCTCTAGTGTCACAGTCAAGATTTGTTCAACCTCTTCCAGACATATAAGGAATAGGGGTTTGTTTGGTTCTATTTGTATGTAAACGCATGAGGCGTGAAAATAGGTGTCCACATTTTTGCGCCCTGCCAAAAAGTAACCAAACTCCACCATACTCAACTTTCTATGTCCAGTTGTAGGTTTTGTACAACTATTATACTTCTAATGATGGATATAGTACAGATAGGTAAAGTATGAGTATTGGGGTCATAGTACAAGTGTTTCAGCACTACATTCAACATTAATCATATCATATGATATCATTTCATTTCTTTGACTTTTCGTTCCATCTGGTACAAGTACTCAGTCTCATCGAATAGTATTTTGGGTGAAACCAAGTTAGGACTTGATAAGAGCCACTGGAATAAGTGCCACATGTCAAATAGCCTCGCAGGTCTTCGATCCCTTGATACAAAGCAAGTAACTAGCTCATATACGAGACCCTTGGCGGGTTACGGGTGAGTCTGCTAACTTTCGAGAGTTAGGACCAAGTTCTCATAAGCCATCTATTATATATATATATGAAGATGTGTATGGTTTACCATCGACCAAGGTAAACATAGTTAGGACGCATGGTCCAATCCTTGAGTAATCTCATACATAGTTGCCTAGCTTGTTAGCTGACGACTAGGGCTCGTCTCAGCTCTCAAGTATACTTTCCTGACTTAGAAAGTCGTACTTTGGATGATTTCACGCATGTATGCAAAATAATCGCATCAACGGAATAGGTGGGATGGAAAAAGGGATATGGGAAACTCGATTTTTCGAAGAGATGGTGCCTTTGGTTTGTTGGGGAATTTTTTATGGAACTTCTGTACCGCTTCTTTGGCGTTGGTAAGGTTGGAAGATGGTTCCCAGGTCATTTCATGTGCGCCATACCCCTTCCATTTTACTTTATAGAAGAACTTCTTACTCTTGCCCTTGCCGTTTCTTGAGTCAACTACTTTGTCTACTTCCCATTCCGGTTCTTTTCCTTCTACTACATCAGGGGGTGGTCGAGTGTTTTGTGGTTGGGATGGGAACTCTGGAGGGTGGTACGGAGAGAGGAGGACTTTGTTAAAGACATTGTGAATATGTTTCCAGATGTTGGGAATGGCAATTTTGTACAATGCAGCTCCAATTTTCTTTATGACTTTGAAGGGACCAAAGTGTTTGTCGTCCATCTTCTTTGACGGTCTGTTGGTGGTGACATTTGTGGCCTCAAGCCAGACTAGATTTCCCTCCTTGTATTCTATGGGTTTTTGTCTGCCTTTGTTGTAGTGTCTCTTCATGTCCTCTACCACCTTTTTCAGGGCTGCACCTATTTCTTTCCATATTTTCCCCATCTGGTCTGCAAAGGCTTGTGCGGTTGGGTTATTTGAGGGTAGTTTCGGGGCTGTTCCTTTATATGGGTGATCGGCCATTGTCGGCATAGAAAGGGGAGACATGGGTGGCAGAGTGGACTCAGTCATTGTATACAAATTCCATCAGCGGTAGCCACTCATTCCAATCAGTTTGGTGATAGTTAACAAATAGTCGTAGGTAGCGTTCTATCTCCTGGTTGCTTTGTTCTGATTGACCATTTGTCTGCGGATGATATGCCGTTGTATAATCGGACTCAATACCCAATAGGCGGTAGAGTTCCTTCATAAAGCAAGAATGATATTGGGGGCCTCGATTGTGGATGATTTTTCTGGGGAGTCCGTGTAGAGGGAAGATCTTGTCTCAATATATCTTTGCCATGCCTTCTGAGGTCAAGCTCATGTTTGTGGGTGTAAGCCGTAAATGCTTGGTGAATTTATCTGTGACCACTGATATGGCATTATATCCTCCGGCATGGGGTAATTCTCCAATCAAGTCCGTTCCAATAACTTCCCATGGTTCGCTCGGTACACTGTGTGGGTGGAGATAGCCTGTTGGTGGTGTTTGATGTGATTTTGTGGCTTGGCATCTCTTGCATCCTTGTACATGATATCTCAGGCTGGCTATATCTCAATTCAGACTTGGCCACCAGTAGGTTCGTGTGATGAGTTCCCATATTTTGTATTGTCCTGGGTGTCCGGCAAAGATGGTATTGTGGTGGATTTTTATGATTTGTCCCCGAAGGTTCTGGTTTTTTGGAACGTAAATCCGATTTTTCCAGTATAGATTGTCATCTTTAGAAACCCATTCCTTGCTTTTTGCCTTTGCCATTTCTAGGACTGACAATTCCTGTTCCTGTTTATGTTCCCAAACCTCTTTCAGTAACTCATCCTCCGGATTGCCTAGCTCTAGTGCTCGTGTACATCTGGAAAATCCACCTTGTCTCCAGGTGGTCTTGGATAGTCTGAAAGGAGCATTGGGACCCCTAGGGCCCTAAGGGGTCAGGAGACTCATGAAGCCCATGAGACACCCCCCCTTATTCTTAAGCATCAATCATCCCCTCAGACAGGCCTAGACCATTCAAGAGTATTTAAAAAGGTTCCAAGGTGCCAAATGGTATTTTGAAAGTAATCAATATTATTTGGTGAATGCTATTTGATCCTCTAAAAGCAGTTTAGCTGCTTTTAGAGCTTCTCAATATGTCTGAAAGACATTGATAAGATTTATATATGCCTTCTGATACAACTCAAGGATCTCTATCAGTATCACAAGCATTCTATGAGTGAATCAGGACTGATTGGAAGCTATCCCAAGAGATCAGGGAGAGTCCCAGACACCTCAAAAGGACTCAGAGATCTCTTAAGTACTCATGTCACCACCTAAGACTGGGAAACATATTCCATTTGAGAGCTATATACACTAATACTAAAGGAGATTATGGTAATATGACATGGCAAGAATAGATGGAGAGAAACAGCATAATAGATGCAACACAAACATATTCTAAAGACTACCATCCCCCTTGCCATCCCCCTTGCCAGCCCCAGAACTAGCAGCGTTGAGAATGGAGGCCGCATCTTCAGACCCAGTGTTGAGAGCGGCGGTACCATCTTCGGACCCAGTGTTGAGAGCAGTGGCCACATCGGAAGCTGTATCATTTTGAGCCTGTGCATAAGCATTGAGTCTTGCAGGATCAAACAGTTGAATTGGAATGGCGGAAGAGCCCGTAAACCTAAAGCAGAGATATCAGCGCATGCAGCAGGCTCAATATGGATATGCAGCAGGCTCAATATGGAACGAAAACCCACATCATTTCATTGAATAGGCGACGTTGTATAAGTTGGAGATATTCAGGAGCATCTGATGAGCTTGAGACAGTCGACAGCAGCACGGTAGCTTCGAAATGAATCAGAACAACTCCATGAAGGTCAAAGGTGCTTACCTGGGACCCAGATTCTTCGCAGTCAAGGGAATAGTGTTGGGCTCGGGTCGGGTTCGGGACCAAAAATCTCAACCCGACCTGGACCGGAAGAGAGACCTGAACCCGAGCAGTTGGGCACGGGTTACCCGAGTCAGCCGGGTTCGGGTTTTTTTGAATCGGGTATCCTGAGAATTTGGAGTCGGGTCACATCAATCACAAGCCCAAATTTGTATTAAAGAATGATACTACTAAAGAACGAAGCAAGTTAAACATTAATGAATAATATTGTTAAAGGCAGCCAGAAGTTTTATATATAGTTTGGAGGTGTAAATTGTATATAGTTTATGAAGCTAGAAATCATCTAGCCAATCTAGGTCAATATCAGCATTATCAGCTTCTGTACCATGAAGAATAATAAGTAATTCTTCATTAGTAATAAAATCTTGACGCTGGGAGAGGCTGGGTGATAGACGTGTCGAGATCCTCAATGGGCTTGAATTGGGCATATGTTGCCCGGGTAATATCTATGGACTCTTCAATCCAGTCCTCAGACCAATTTGCATTCTCAAAGTAGCGCGTCTTGTGCTGCGGTGATGCGAATATTTCGCGTTCATCAGTAGAATTGTTCAAAGTACTGAATTCCAAAGTAGGAATATGTACTAGAGAGCTGAGACCAGCCCGAGTTGTCAGCTAACGAGCTAGACTGCTATGCATGCGGAGTGCCGAAGTTGGATCACGTATCTGACTGGTATCACTAAAGTCATAAGAGTGATCCATGCTCGTCTAACTAAAGACGGCTCATAGGAACTTGGCCCCACTCTTACGAGTTGGTAGACCCACCTTATATGGACCTTTTTAACGAGCTAGCATCTTGCTTCGTACCAAGGGCATGATGACTTATTGCAACACCGATGAACAGAACTTACTCCAGTGGTTTTGTATTGGCCTATGGACTTAGTCGTACTTTATGCGAACATGATAATAACCTGTTTAACTCGGACAAGAGTTATACAGTATACGCCTATATGATGCTATACTATGGAGAGTCTTGACTACAAGCTAGACTACTCAAATAATAAACGATCTCGCACTAGAGGTCAAGACGAACACTTGGCAGGAGTCAGACACGAGTCAGGCTACCGTTCCGGAACTCGATTATTTTGAAACATTTAGATCAGAATAGATCTACCCGGATACTGGATAAAGTGGAGTGCCGAATGGATATTGGAAGTTCAACCGACGATCGGAAGACTTGGATAAAAGATTGGAAAGAGTTAGCCTTGCAATCGGTCCGCGCCATATGCTCATCTGGCAAATACCAATCGAACTATCGGACAAAATACAGTTAGTCCCTACGTTGGAGGCTTCGGAAGAATAGGTTTAGGAAGTTCCCGAGTATTTTAGGAGATTCGAGGCGTTTCATCATTTTCTGGGATTTTGGACTTTTACCGAATATTTGTTATTTCCCTTCGCATATATACCTTACCTTAGCTAGTTAGACAACAGATAACACCCTGCGGACGAATTCACACGTTTCCCGGAGACTTGTATCTCACCCCATATATCCGAGCATAAGTCCCCGTGTGGCACTCAAAACCTATACCAGAGAATAAGTCCCTGTGAGGCACTCGAACCTATATACCTGAGATAAGTCCCTGTGAGGCACTCATAACGCTCAGTTCTACCGGAGTGGGTGTCTGAGACGTGCAAAACAGAGAGAAAACTCCTGTGTAGCCATCTTATTCCGAAGAGGATAAGATAGAGAAGTTAGACACTGTTGATTGCCCTAGCTCCCATTGTCCTTGTCAAAAGAAGTTCTATAAACGAGCCCAGGAAAGGTTGTGGTGAACTATCCTGTGTATATAACCAAAGAAATAAACCTAGCCTAGCTTCGAGGTCGATTGCCCTAGCTCCCTCGTTCTAGTTTGATTGAAATACGCCTCGTTGGGTCGATTGCCCTAGCTCCCCTTCGTTGTAAAACACCCCATCTATAAAATCCATACAAGGTCGATTGCCCTAGCTCCCTTGCTCCTGGTACTAGTTAGACACGGTCAATTGCCCTAGCTCCCGTTGTCCTAGTGTTTGATAAAGAAGTTTGAAGTACATACGAGGTTGATTGCCCTAGCTCCTTCGTCACTGTTGTAATAACATATAGTCTAGCTCGAGACGGTTGATTGCCCTAGCTCCCGTTCTCACTAGCACCCGAGAAAGAAGTCAGCCCACATCTATAAAACTATAAACATAAACGCAGTCGAGCCCTAGCTCCTGTAAAAAGAAATATAAAAGCTAAAGAACCCGCGGAACCTTTGACAACGCACCCTCGCACCCTTTATAAATATTTGATACGGCGGTACCATACGAACAAGTCTAACTAAGATTTAGTCTTTGTTTTGTTTTGGTTGTGGTTTAGTGTAGATCACGCACACTGCGCATTAGCGGATGAAGGACTAGAGTATAATCATTAAATCAAAAGAAAGAGAATAGGATACACAGGCACACCCATGGCCATTCTGTAGATATTTGAATCGTCCGATAATGCATAGTACTTGTTTATTGTTCGTTTACCAATAGCTAGAGCATGCTTAATGGGGTCTGACACTTCTTCATTGTCTACCATGCCAGTAGCCAGAGCTTCGTCAATGGCATCCATGGCTGGAATGACTTGAGCAACCGTAGGTGAATTAGCTGAAAACCAAGTTGTAGCATCCTTGAGAAGCTAGTGTCAAAAGTGGTGAGTACGATAAGCATTAATAAAACAAGACACGACGTACTTTAAGCGCTGCTGTTAAACCGTCGATACACTCCCACTCATGTTCATTCACTTGAAACTCTGCAAGACTGTTGGAGTTACTGTCAACAAACTGTGTAACTTGGGGCCGCAGCAAATGAAAGACATTAAGCATGTCATAGGTAGAGTTCCATCGAGTAGAAACATCTCGGGGTAGAGTCAAGATATTGGGGAGCAGGGCCCGCCAGCGAGGGAGAAGGAGAGTAGACGAGTTGATAATTTTGAAAGCAATCTTGCGACACTAGATAAAAGAGGTTAGACAAAAACAGAACAACAATGAAGAGAGATACCTTGTACAGCGCACTGCGAATAGGCTTCACAGCTTCACCCCACTCCTGCCTCTCTTCATCTGACATGGTGTTGAGAACCCCGGCAAACCCGTCTTCATCATCCTCGTCCATATTACCTTCCCGAATATCCCTCAGTTCTGCTTGTAGTTCCTCAAGAGTGCTTTCATTGGGTACACCGTCGACATCATCAACATTTCCTTTGCGAACTTCGAATGGCTTGAGTATCGCCTTAGCAGTAAGATTAATGGTGTGGGCAAAGCATTGAACGTGAGCTTTGAGTCCCGGGAAATCGGGAAGAAGCTTTGGCAGCTCAGAAAGCATAGCAGTGTTGGCTGAGGCGTTGTCACAAGTGATAGAAAGCAGTTTCTTTTCAATGCCATACGACATGAGAATCTTTGCTACAGCAGAGGCCATGTTTTCTCCACTGTGAGATACAGGCAGTTCGACAAAGTCAAGGAGGGTGGTAAATAGCTCTTCTTTGCCATCAGCCTGCTTGCGTGGCCATGAGGTTGTAACACTCATGAAGGCATGATGGTTGGGTGAAGTCCAAGCGTCAAGTGCAATAGGGAGTAGCCCGGGATAGTCCTGAAGTTCCTCAGCAAGCTTGGCACGAGTACCACTGTAGAGCTTCATCACATCGCACGCAACTGTTTCCCGACTTGGAACATAACGATCAGGTCGTCCCTCTTTTTGCAGCCAGCAATAGCAGCGATCCGCAACAACATGGAATGGGCGATGCGCTTCAGCAACCCATCTGGCAGTGACCACTCTGAATTCGAGTCAATGAACAGTTCAGAAATTTGAGAACAAATAATCGACCTACCAAATTGAGCTTGTGTCAGGCGGACGAGTCAAAAATGACTGATACCAGCCTTTCACGGAGCGGAGAGCAAGGGCAAGCATGGTCTGAGACTTCTTGCCATGCTTTCTTACGACTGTTCTGGCTTCGGTGAGATTTTCACTTTCTTGGACTGCAGTGACAGTGTCATGTCCCCAGCACTTGACGGCATGGCGTTTGAGTGCACCTGTTTTTTCATTAGAAGGTATGAATTTGAAACAATCGGAACACGCACTTGTAGAACCTTTGTCTGCAGTCCGCATACTTTGGTTCACTCCCGTTCGGCAGTGAGAACATCGGAAGATGAGGAAGTCGGGTGATATTGAATCTGAAACAAATTTGACATCCGGTGTCTCGTCGAAGAACGCGTACAGAGGCGATTTACGATTCTTAACCTGTTTGCCTGTTATCACTTATATTAACGAAAATTGATCAAAATACAAAACATTTGAGTACTTACGAATCCGTTCGATCACGGCGTCTTTCGTGGTCTCATCATCGTCAGACCAGAGTTGAATGGGAGCCTCCGAGGGTGGCAATGACGATTGTTGACTTGGTGGGTCCAAAGGGGGAAGAGACGAGAACTGACGAGGAGGATCAGAGGAGGGGACTTCGGGCTCAGGTTCCTCGACTGGTCGTCTGTGTGGACGAGAGCGCTTAGGCGGTTTAGTTGGAGCAGTGTTGACAGCGCCGCTTCTGCGTTTCATGACGAGGGAGACCGCAATGAGGAGGTGGGTATGCCTGTAATACAACAAAATAAATCAAATCTGTTAAATATAAACATGTAAAAAAACCGAGAATGATAACGTACCTAAGTGCCAATGACCACTAATCCTTCTCGATCCAGCGCGATGGCAGGAACGACAACAAGACGACGGCGGTGACGACAACGACAACGACAACAAGTTCCAGAGGCTAAAGCCAATGGAAGCATATCAAATGGCTAGAGCCAGTTGATATGGGATGGCTAGAGCCAGTCCCGATGTCGAGGGAGGGAACAATGTTGAGGAGGTAGAGACTACGACAGCAGTGGTGGTGGTGGCAGCAGAAAGAGAGGGGACTTGGCCGAAATTTCGGTCCAGCTGGCAATGCCGGAGCGATCATGTGGCAATTATGTCATGTGATCAATTCAACTCTTATCTTTGCTCCATCATCTTTCTCTCCCCCAACCTCTTCATCATTCCCGGTGACTGGCTCAAGCCTTCACCCGGAACGCAACTGGCACTAGCCTTTGCGTATTGTTCTCCGGCTCCAGCCTTTGAATGACAACCTCCTCATCACTTCCCGATTGGTCACTGCTGCTCTCTCTCCCTCCTCCCTTGTAATGGCATCACTCGCTCAATCGGGACCATCTTTGAACGATTTGCTGGACTGCTGGAATGCCCTACACGATTATTTCGAGGGTACTACCCGTATCGATGCATGCGAGAATGTCTTGCAGGCGAAATATCCGGACTGGCGGGTGAAAGACGAAGAACTTCGGATTACCTTTGAGGACATTATGCAGCAAGAGCCCGATGACAATAACTCTGACATTATCAGGCTCATTGATCAGCGTATCAATCAGTTCTCAACCAATCTCCTCCTCAATATCGAGCAATACGACAACGACAGCGACGATTCACTCATTTCACCACCTCCTTCTACTCAAATCTCTTCCGATTCCGATTCTCCTGTCTCAGCCGCTGGAACCTTCCGTGTCATTGCACGTAAATTGGCGCTCTCCTCGCAGGAATTTGGTGTTTCTCCTGCAGACATATCGCCTTCATCGCTCACGCAGCCATCACCCTTCTCTGTTGTTCATTCCGACCCCATCCAATCATCCGCATCAAGTTCTGCATCCGAACTCCCAGGTTTGTTCGGTTTTTTCCCTTCATTCTCTATAATTCAAACTGACCATTTTGAAGAATCTTACAAACAGCAGATAATCCGCTATCGACAGGAGCAGGATCGCATATGAGTTGGAGATCTTCGTTCCCAAGCGAGGGCTGTGAATCGGGCTCTTGCTGAGACCGTGATACGACAGGTCAATACTTTCATGTTCATGTGGGCTGAAGGATCAGTGCCGTATCCTCCAAAAGATGCAGCTGATTGAGAATATTGCAAGTTGTTGACAAAGCAGTACTTTGCCGCTGCTCTTACCGCTATTGTGGAGGGTTCTGAGGTACCGGAAGTCCCAGAGTTGGTGAAGGATTCATTCAAGGCTTTGGCAATATGTGCGTATATTCACGCTGGTGCACGAAAAGCTTGCTAACACTTTTGTATCAGCTTCTGTAGCATTGCAAAAAATTGACGAGTCTACTCCCTCAGCTTCGCAAAACATCGATGAGTCGGCTCGCGCACCATCCACCGTTGTATCTCGTCCGTCAGCTTCCCAACCTGTTGTTCCTCTGCCAAAACCTCGGACAAAATCTGCACTCAAAGTACCTTCATCTGCTGCGAAAGCATCTTCGTCTACTGCCAAAGCACCTTCATTTGCCGCCAGAGCACCTTCGTTCGCTGTGCCATCTCAATCATCTTCATCCCCTAGTCTCACCAAACGTTCCTTCAAGGATTACAAGGCTCAATTCCAGGAGAGGCGGGATAAAGCTCCTTTACCACCTTCTGCTCCCGCTCCTACAACAACAGAGAAGCAAGCTCAAGCTTCTTCTCCGCCATCTCTCCCTGCTCCTTTGCCACCTACTGTCGATCCCTTGTCCTCGGCGGTACCACATTCCGCTTTACCTCATCCTCCTCGTGTCATAGCCACAGTCATTGACGAAAACAGTCGTCTGCGATCCTACAAAGGACGCGTCGGATCGGTGTTTGACTCTGCTGGGCTTTTGGTGACATCCCCAAACATGGATGTCATAGTACATGCTCCTATCCATCTCTGCGAGACTCGGATGCGCCGAAATTTCTCGTTCGGCAAAGACGATCCACTCTGGTGGCCGCAGCCGTTTTATTTCCCTGTGGGCCATCTTGCTGTTATCCCACTGCCCACAGAAACACCGCCGTACCACCTCAGGTTCGCATAGTACTCTCCCCGTCCTGACCGTGATTTTCTACCCGTGAGTGGTAGCAGTCTCATGGGTACAGGTAACATACTTTCAATTGTGGTCAAGGACATCAGCGGCATGTGTCAGGAACTTTTGCAACAGATACCTATCCTTCGCCCTGAGCATCGTCGGGATCCTGTCATCACCCAAACCAAAGCCCAAATCCGCCGATATCTTGAACAACTGCCTATGCGCAGAACCTGCGATGAAATGTTCCATCTTCTCTCCTGCACTCAATGATCATTTCTTGAACTCTATTCTCGCATTCAGTGGCTCACTGAGTGGGTTCCCCGCCATTCCGAGGATATGGAGCTCTCCTACGAGGCTGATCCATCGATTATAGGAGCCTTCACTGATAACTTGGATGCTGCAGCCACTCTTTACAAAGTTGGTATTCCTGTATGGGTAGTTCGACCCAAGTCTGCATTGGAACGAATCAAGGTTCTGCAGCTTGTTGGCGCCCTTGACGAAAATGCCAACCATCACCTCCCTATCCGTGGATCCTTAAAACCTCTTGACGTCTCCGATGCATCACCCCGCCATCCTGTCATTTATACAGGACTCTCTGGGTGAATCACCCGCTATGTTCGTATGTCCAGTTTTCTATCTCAGAGATTCAACCACTCAGTGCTGGGCTCGGCAACTGATGCGAACGCGGTAGAGTATATTGCTCCGCCTGTTCAGAGAGCCGGCCAGTTGTTGTTATATCAGGCCGCTTCCAACATCCCTCGTCCTTCCAAAGGTCCCTTGGCCAAGCTTTCCTTGACCAAGTTCGATGATGATGATCCACCGCCGGCAAAAAGGATGAAGCCAAGTATGTATTCAAATTTTAATTTAATTCTAATAAATAACACTATTGAATACAGATGAGTCCTGTCGTGACAACGGTACTTACATCATTTTTCTCACACTCTATTCATTTATCCCACGCCACATTTCTTCCTTTATCATATGATTGTGTTCGTTACTCATACTCCTTCGACTCATTGCTCCATATCCATTTCACAATTGCGTACTGCCTCCTTTTCTTCTTATTGTCTTTCCTCCTTATTGTTATACTTCACTCCCATTCGTCGCTATTATTCTTTCACCTTCCTCTCTCACAACTGTCACACACTTATTGTCTTTGATACCTACTTTCTCTCGCGCTGTCGTTCCTTCCTCTCGCGCTATTATCTTTTGACCTCCTTGTTGTTCTTTCCCTCTTATTGTCACCATACGTATATATGGACTGTAGATAGCACCTAGTTCCCTATCTCGACCTCTTGGTCATTGGGAACTAGGTTCGTGTTGTACCTCTCTGTATATTCCAAATACTAACTTGGTCATTGGGAACTAGACATCCTTTGAGCCCTTGTGATTGGCCCTTCGTGCTATCACTGCTGTTGAGATCACCTATTTTTCCACCACCCTTGTACGCTGCGCTTAAGTTCGGACTCCGTCGTCTTTGAAGCTTGCCGGCTACTTGGTCTGTGCCTGTGCTTGTGCTTTCCCTTGTGCTTCCCTCATTCCGGTCCTCGTCGCGACATTAGGTCGAGATCTTCTGCTGCGCTGACAGCCTAGTCTCAGGTTGTCCCCGCAGAACTTCTTACCATCACGCCTTCTTACTCGGCACACGTTTCCGACTCTGAGGAATCCGAATTTGACTGCACTGAATCATCCCACGCCTGGGACACCGTTGATAAAACTTACGTCCACCGAAGAAGAGCTGATAAACCATCAGATTGGTTTGATTGTTACAACCAACCCTGCCCTAACGCTACCGAATCACAGTCGATCCAAACCGAACGTCGTACAGGCAGAACCAAACGCCTTTTAATTCCGATATCCCAAATCGAATCATTTAATCAGACTCCTCCCACACCAAGCCTACCTACCACCGCACCTCCTCCCCGTTTTGGAAGAACCTCGACTCCGAGTAGTTCCCGAGCTTCCCCCGCACTCATTGCACCAATCCCACATCGTCCAGTTGACACAGACGTTGTTATCTCCGCAGTAGGACAAGCGTTGATCCCTACTAGAGCTGAATCAGTACCCGAGCCATTGGAACTTGTACCCATCGAATCTATTGAATTCCCAGGAACCTCATGCAGACACGAGCCAATCAGAATTGACACCCCCCCTAACCCTCCTATCCAACCCAATCCCGCAATGGCGACCGGCCAAGATGTTCTCAATGCACTTAACAATCTTGCCACCAATCAGGCAGCGCTGCAGCAAGTGGTGACAGATCTTGTCACCAACATGAATAGTAACAAAGGGGTCAGCAAACCTCATAACTACAATGGAATAGGCAGTGAAGACGCCCGCCGCTTCCTTGCTGCATTCGAAGTCTGGGCACAAGGAATCCCTAGAATTAGAACATTAACCGGACACGAACCGGTTAAATCTGCGATCTCATTCCTTGAAGGGGAAGCTGCTATCTGGGCCACTCCTATTGCCGAAAACATCAGCGCACACACCTCGAACAACAATGTCGCCCTTACATACCCCAACTGGGCGGATTTCAAGGCTGCCTTTGTCGCTCGATTTGAAACAGCCGATCCGGTTACAGATGCAAAAACCATGTTAAAGGCTCTGTACCAAGGAAAGAATTCTGTAGCATCCTACGCCGCCACCTTTAAACAGTACTCTGGACGCACCGGATATTCGGATGTCGATTTACGAGACAAGTTCTACGACCACCTGGCAGATCGGATCAAAGATGGCTTGGTACACACTCAGGCCAATACCTCCTTGCTGGCCAGCCTCATCGCCGAGGCTATCAGAGTTGACAATCGGATAAACGAACGAAACAGGCAGAAGATGCCCTTCAAAGCGGTCACTCCCTCCGCTCATCACTTCCAACCGAGCAACCCACCCTTCTTTCCTCCTCGAGACCCAAATGCCATGGACGTAGATGCCACTCGCACGGTAACGGGTAAAAGTTCAGATGACTACCGTAGATTTATAATGGGAAGGTGTTACGGATGCGGATCGAAGAACCACCGGAAGGCAGATGGGCATCACGAACGGGATGTTTGTGAGCACTGCGGACTTACAGGCCACCTGGCCAATGTTTGCTGTCGTAAGTATCTAGGTTTGACGGGACGTGCTGCCCCTCGTAACATTTCGGCCACCTCTACAATGGAACCCTCTACCTCCACCATCGTGGCAGCTCCGCCTGCCACCGTCACGCCGGATCTTGCTCAGGTTCTTCAACAACTCTCTGCGAATCAACAGATGTTAGCTACCCAGATTGCCGAATTACGCCAGAATTTTTAAAGTGGGAACCCGCCACGGCTGCCGCCTGGTTCCCCGAATTGTACTCTTATAAATCATCCATTTATGCATCTATCTCCTCCTGTACTATCGGTTCCATTCAATCTAGCGATGTGTCTTATTTTCGCATACCGATTAAGTTACAAGGAAGATTCAAGAGTACAAAAAGCGCAGCAATGATAGACTCTGGTGCAACAGGTCTTTTTCTTCATCAGCGGTTTGTAAATCAAAATCACATCCTTACCCGACCTCTTCTTCATCCGATCACCCTGTACAACATTGATGGAACTCCTAACACTGCTGGAAAAATCACACACTCTGCTCGTCTACTCTCCACTATCGATCAAAACTCACCCCAACTTCTCGAATATCTAGTCACCAATCTAGGAACAGAAGACATCATACTAGGCATGCCCTGGCTTCGGAGGGTCAACCCTCACATAGACTGGAAACAAGGCCGTCTTGCCATTACCACCCCTATTTCCTCTCGTATGACTATCACTGATGAACCTGAACCTCGGGAGTCTAATGTTGGGGGAACCACAATCAACACACTTTTGGAACCGAACCCGGAATACGTCCCACTACCAGAATCTGAGGAAGAGGCGTTATACAGTCGAGAAGTACACGCTGATGAATCCCCGTTATATCGATTAAAGGGAAATCGTAAACGGAGAAGGGCCCTCCTTCGTGCTGGAATTTTAGATCATGCAGCAGAAGAACTTTGGTGCGCCGCAGGATATACTTACTCTCAGAAATTGGCAGAGGCAGCAAACAAATACAAACCAACGAAAACTCTCGAAGAACTCGCTCCCCCGGAATATCACGGCCACACCAAAGTCTTCTCAGAAAAAGAATCCGAACGTCTACCGGCACACAAACCCTGGGATCACGCAATCGACCTCAAACCAGACGCTCCCGAAACCCTACGTACAAAAATCTATCCAATGTCTCTTAACGAACAGGAGGAAGTGGACAAATTCCTTAAAGAAAACTTACGGAAAGGGTACATTCGACCGTCCAAATCCCCTCTAGCTTCCCCAGTGTTCTTCGTCAAAAAGAAAGATGGAAAACTACGCTTTGTTCAGGATTACCGAAGACTTAACGAATACACCATTAAAAATCGATACCCCCTCCCCCTGATTGCCGACATCATTAGCTGCCTCCGAAAATCAAAGATCTTCACCAAGTTTGACGTACGATGGGGTTACAACAATATTCGAATTAAAGACGGACATGAATGGAAAGCAGCATTCACCACTAATCGGGGACTCTTTGAACCGCTAGTTATGTTCTTCGGATTGACCAACTCGCCTGCTACGTTCCAAGCTCTCATGAACTTGATTTTTACTGATTTGATTGCGGCTGGGAAGGTTGCTGTCTACCTCGACGACATTCTCATCTTCACGGAAACCCTAACGGAACACCGTTCTATTGTCCATGAGGTCCTCACCCGTCTAAACCAACACGACTTGTACCTAAGGCCAGAAAAATGCGAGTTTGAGCAGTCATCCATAGAGTACCTGGGGCTTGTCATTGGAGAGGGAGAAGTTCGAATGGACCCAGTCAAAGTTGAAGCAGTTAAAAACTGGCCCACACCCTCCTCGCTACGTGATTTACGCGGTTTTCTTGGATTTGCTAACTTCTATTGGAGGTTCATCAAAGACTTTGCTAAAAAGGCCCGACCACGCAACGATCTCACTCGGAAGGACATCAAATGGAATTGGGGAACCCAGCAGCAAGAAGCATTCCAATCCCTGAAGGACACCTTCACCGCTAATGCGCAGTGTGCGTGATCTACACTAAACCACAACCAAAACAAAACAAAGACTAAATCTTAGTTAGACTTGTTCGTATGGTACCGCCGTATCAAATATTTATAAAGGGTGCGAGGGTGCGTTGTCAAAGGTTCCGCGGGTTCTTTAGCTTTTTATATTTCTTTTTACAGGAGCTAGGGCTCGACTGCGTTTATGTATATAGTTTTATAGATGTGGGCTGACTTCTTTCGTTGGTGCTAGTGAGAACGGGAGCTAGGGCAATCGACCGTCTCGAGCTAGACTATATGTTATTACAACAGTGACGAAGGAGCTAGGGCAATCGACCTCGTGTGTACTTCAAACTTCTTTCTCAAACACTAGGGACAACGGGAGCTAGGGCAATCGACCTCGAAGCTAGGCTAGGCTTATTTCTTGGTATATACACAGGATAGTTCACCACAACCTTTCCTGGGCTCGTTTATAGAACTTCTTTCGACAAGGACAACGGGAGCTAGGGCAATCGACCGTGTCTAACTAGTACCAGGAGCAAGGGAGCTAGGGCAATCGACCTCGAAGCTAGGCTAGGCTTATTTCTTTGGTATATACACAGGATAGTTCACCACAACCTTTCCTGGGCTCGTTTATAGAACTTCTTTCGACAAGGACAACGGGAGCTAGGGCAATCGACCGTGTCTAACTTATCTATCTTTATCCTCTTCAGAATAAGATGGCTACACAGGAGTTTTCTCTCTGTTTCGCACGTCTCAGACACCCACTCCGGTAGAACTGAGCGATTCGAGTGCCTCACAGGGACTTATCTCTGGTATATAGTTTCGAGTGCCTCACAGGGACTTATTTCTCTGGTATAGGGTTTGAGTGCCACACGGGGACTTATGCTCGGGATATATGCAAATATTCGGTAAAGGTCCAAGATCCCAGAAAATGATGAAACGCCTCGAATCTCCTGAAATACTCGGGAACTTCCTAAACCTATTCTTCTGAAGCCTCCAACGTAGGGACTAGCTATATTTTGTCCGATAGTTCGATTGGTAATTGGCGGATGAGCATATGGGGCGGACCGATCGCAAGGCTAACTCGTTCCATTCTTTTATCCAAGTCTTCCGATCGTCGGTTGAACTTCAAATATCCATTCGGCACTCCACTTTATCCAGCATCCGGGTAGATCTATCCTGATCTAAACGTTTCAAAATCATTGAGTTCTGGAACGGTAGTCTGACTTGTGTCTGACCCCTTCCAAGTGTTCGTCTCAACCTCTAGTGCGAGATCGTTTGATATTTGAGTAGTCTAGCTCGTAGTCAAGACTCTCCATAGTAAAGCATCATATAGGCGTATGCTGTCTAACTCTTGTCCGAGTTAACAGGTTATTATCATGTTCGCATAAAGTACGACTGCATCCATAGGCCAATACGGAACCACTGGAGTAAGTTCCGTTCATCGGTGTTGCATTAAGTCATCATGCCCTTGGTACGAAGCAATGTGCTAGCTCTTTAAAAGGTCCTTGGTGGATATAAGGTGGGTCTACCAACTCGTAAGAGTGGGGGCCAAGTTCCTATGAGCCGTCTTTAGTTAGACGAGCATGGATCACTCTTATGACCTTAGTGATACCAGTCAGATGCATGATCCAACTTCGGTACTCCGCATGCATAGCAGTCTAGCTTGTTAGTTGACAACTCGGGCTGGTCTCAACTCTCTAGCACATATTCCTACTTTGGAATTCAGTACTTTGAACGATTCTACTGATGAACGCGAAATATTCGCATCATCTCCCCCAAACTAAAGATCTAGACCGTCCTCGGTCTTAGTCTAGTTCGTTAAGGTTCACGCAGTCGTTCTCCTGCCTTCAATACAGTGCAACACTGATGTCCTTCTACTTCTCTCGTGTTATTTCGTACTAGTCAATGAGAACCAGTTCGCATATTTAGCATTTTTGACTCTTTGATGCCGACGTCGGCATCGATCAAAGCGGGAATCCATCAATAATGATCAATTAAAGTTCGTTCCACTTCGCCTAAGTCCAGTTTTACAATCTGGACACGCCACAGTGCGTACTTTCTTTTATTTCTCTCTTCTTTGTAGTCGCTCGGTATGTTTTTCTTTCCTGATCAAAGAAGTCCGATTGCTGACTCATATTAAATCTGCCGTAGGCAGCCTGTCTTGGAATAAAAGGACGCCGGTTGAAAATTTTCAACCAGTTCGCTCTTTCTTTCCTTTCTTTCATCATGCCTTCGAAGTCGTCAACACCACGGTTGCGACTACCGTCGACTGCAGATATGAGCGACGAACTAGTCGCTAGCTGCCAAGTCTTTCTTTCTAAAGGTGTTCGACCACCTTCTGCT